>JAQHUG010000055.1:996719-1056949 GCA_028555095.1 Dicrostonyx torquatus | reverse complement strand
TAAGGAAGCAGGGGGAGGGCAGTGGGGTAGTGGGGGAGCGGGAGGGCCGGGAACAAGGGGAGTAAATGTAAATTTTGCTTTTAACAATAAAAATAAAAAAAAAATAAAAAAATAAAAAAATAAAATGGAGGAAGGAGTCACATTCCAAGGAATGCACATGTCTCTCTACAGGTTAAAGACAGCAGAGCATTGGCTGGTCAAGGCCTTGACTGCCACCAGTGACTCTGATCCGCAGAACTGAAAAGATAAAATAGTGTGACAATCTGTAGCAGTAGCCAGAGGAATCTTTCATACCACTCCCTGGAGCTGGAGGTGCAGACTGCCCGGGGCAGGCATCCTTCTAGAGACTTGCTATCCTACCACCCTTGTGCTTCAGTATGCAGCGGGCACACTGTGCAGCTGGTTCTGTCATGGTGGCGCAGGGTTAAGGTTGCAGTGAATGTGGAGACATTCGGAGCAGGAGGCTCTGACACTGGAGTAGACACCCCATGAAGAATGTGCCCGGATCTCTCACTGTGATCAAGACTGCTACTGGCATCATGATCAACACCTCCCACACTTGCCTGGCTCCCACCTGATTCCATCAAATCCTCCACTTCTCCCCAAAAACAATAATAAAAGAAACCACCTTGGAAAAAGCATTGGCTAGCTAGAGTGGACCACGGGTGCTATGATCATCTCTGGTCCCTAGTGACAACACCCACTCAGGACTAAGCACAAGTGGGTGCTTCCTGTCCATCTTGGGTGTGCCTCCCATGAAGGAAACCACCTGTCAGCTCCTGGGCGCCAAATGCCTCAAGTCTGGCCATGGATCCTTCCAGATTCTTCCTCCCACCCGGCTCCATATCTAGAAGGCTCCTGTCTTATTGCCACTAAGCACCTTGACAGTCACAGCCTGTGCCAGAAGGAAAATAAAACCCAAACACCAGCATGCTCCATGGAAATGTCCCTGGCCACAGCAGCTGCCTCCCCTCCCCAGAGGCTCCTTGTTTGCTGGGACAAATGCTTCCGCAGCAGAACTCTACCAAAGGGACCAGCTAACTGGAGAGGCGGCACCTGGCTCTTGCAAAGTGGCACCCTCCTAATAAAATAATCCGGCCGTGGTTCAGAGCCCCAGAACTCAGTTCCTGTCTTCTGTGACCAGTATCTCTCCAGGTAGGCACACACGTCCTAAGATATCACCAGAAATGGGAGAAACGAGAGAGAAGATGCCAAGAGCTCTCAAACCAAGTGGCTAAGAGCAGTGAAGCCACTACAGGGGGGCACTCACATGGCAGAGGGCAACTTAAGTCTGCACAGGACATAGGAGAAGTGGAGGCAAAAAGAGAAAAAAGCGGCATTCAAAGTAAATTACACAGATGTCCTAAAAGTAAGGACAGAATGCTATGGTGCCTACTATGCTCCTGGCGCCAGCCAAGGAGTGATGAGCCTACCCATGACTGAGTTTGACATCAATGAAGGCCTGGGAACAGCTCCCAAAGGAGTCCAAGGCCTGGACATAGTTGAACCAACATGAGGTCGTTGAGAGAGCCAACCCCGCACTGCTCCAGTCTGAGCTCAGCACTCTCTCAGAGAGGTCTAGAAAGAAAATGTATCATGTGAACTGTGAGTCACACTGGGCTGCTGCGGGCAAATGATTTGATTTCTTCCTCTATGTTTTTGATATCATCCATAGACAGCGGACATGTACCGCTTCACAAACCAGAACTGATGCTATTTTTACAAGTCTCTAGAGAGTTCACTGCCTCTCCTAGAACGGCTTAAAATAACACCACAAACTCCACTACCGCATCTCTAACCAGCTCCATGACAAAAGGCTCTCTGTCCCCATGAAGGCAAAGAGAAGCTGAACACTGACAAAAACAGAGGTGAGGACAAAAGATGAAATGCCCCTGGCTGTGGAGATGAGGAAGGAGCCACAGGCCAAGGAATGCATGTGGCCTCTACAAGCTAAAGACAAGGAACCAGCTAAGTGACACCTTGACTGTCAGCAGTGGCTGTGTTAGACTTTGATCCGCAGAACTGAGAGATGATGATGCTGTTGTGACAGTTTGTTCCAGTAAGTAGTGAGAGGAGTCACATACCTGTGCCTTCCAGGGTACTGGGTACTGCTGGCTATCGGGGCAGCTGCTGTCCTCAGGATTCCCTACCCTTATGTTCCAGCACACAGAGGACGCTCCATGAGTCTAGTCCTACTACACCCACGGTGCAGGGTTAAGGATGTAGAGTATGGGGACACTCGGGACAGGAAGCTTGGGTCCTGGAGTTCCTAGACCCAAGACACACGCTCCTCACCCTTCTCACTCACCGTCTCACCTCCTGACTTTTCCCTTGTTGTTAGACAAGGCCTTGAAACCCGAGAACACTTTGCTCTCACACGGTCCCAAGGGACACCAAGCACCCTCCAATCTCACCTGCTCTCAGATCTCAGGCTGGCACAGACAACGCACCTGTGTGCCATGGAAACCCTGCTCTTTCTCTCTCGGGAGCCAGCTCTGACTTGACAGGGAAGCTGAGAGCGCAGAGAGAGGCAGGAGCTAACAGCACCAGGTGCCGGGGAGGCATAAGGCAGTCAAGAACATGACTGCTCTGGTCCTGCACAGGCCACCATTCATGTGCCAAGGCCAGGTCATAGGAACCCCAGAGAAGGAGCTGGAGAGATGGCTCAGTGGTTAAGAGCATTGCCTGTTCTTCCAGAGGTCCTGAGTTCAATTCCCAGCAACCACATGGTGGCTCACAACCATCTGTAATGAGATCTGGCACCCTCTTCTGGCCTTCAGGCATACATACAGACAGAATATTGTATACATAATAAGTAAATTAAAAAAAAAAAAAAGGAACCCCAGAGAAGTGGGCAGCAAAGCTGAGAGCAGGGTTGATGTCGGAGAATAGAGGGGGGAAGCGTATGAGAGAGTAGAAAGGAACAGCCAGGAAATGGCAATCTTGACAGGAACAGAAGGGAAAGAAGACATCTTTCCCTCTCTCCTTCCTTCTCACCTCCTCTTTCCTTCCTTTCCACTCTCCTTTCCTAACACTTTCCTCATGTTTCAGATTTCTGTTGCTTGGTCGAATCAAATGCACACACACAGTCTATAGCTCCAGTCTCCAACCCCATCCCTCATCTATGGACTTCATCAGCGACCTTTCTAGATCCAAGGCCCTGCCCCCATCCTGATGATAGAGCTGCAGGGTGTACAGGCCCGGGGCAGCTCAGAGGTCAGAGCTCCCCACCCCTACTCTGTGGGGCCCTCTGCTTGTGAAATGAAACAACAAAATCATACCACGAGCAGCACAAGGTTCAGCCCCTGCCCAGCAATCCCTGGTTGAGGATGGGGCCCAGGCACCCTCTCTCCAAGGGGATCTAAGGGTCTGGGGTCACCCACAAGCCCTACAGTCTCCAGGGAAGAGCACCAATATCCCATAGGAGGAGTGGGTTAGAGAAAAGAGCCCAGTGCCTCCTACTCTTGCCAGCTCTCAACATGCTGGTGAGAGTCTGCTTCATGTCAACAAGAGGTACCAGTCCCATTGTGTGGCTGGCATGGTAAGGAGGGGAACAGACTGAAGTTCTCTCTCCCCAGAGTCCTCCACCCCCTGTCCAAGCAGCTAGTGTCCTTAGCACCCTTCACTGTTCTCTGTCCAAAGGGAGATGAACACGTCCACACTTCTGACAGAGCCAACATTCTTCTAACAAATATTTTGCCTCTTGGGCATCAGGCAATCAAGAGACAGCAGTGGAAGAGAGCCAGGTTTCATCCTGGGCAGCTGCCCAGGAGAGGCCACAGGTATAACCAGCAAGTGGCACCGAGGGACAAGCAAGGCAAGAGCTAGAAACAGCAGAGGGCACAGAGGGCTCTCGGAGAAATGACAGCGGAGTCGCCCCTTGAGACACAAGCAGTTTTCTGAGATGAGAGAGCTCTCGGCACAAAAGGAAAAAAACATGAGGAAGATAGCCTGCTGGAGCGTCTGCAGGGACAAAGGTCAGAAGTTTCATTTTGACCAAAGGACTTGGCCACCTACACTGACCCGGTCAAGAGCTTCCTGGCTGCAGGACCTTTGTTCTTAGCGTTTCCTCTGCCCATGGTACTTTTCTCTACAAGTTTTGCCTCCTTTGTTTCCATCGTTTCATTCCCTCAGAGAAAACCGCAGAATCTCTCCTGCCGTTTTCCAGTTGTTACTGCAACAAATTACCCAAATCCAGTTGTTACTGCAACAAATTACCCGAACATGGTGGCCTAAAACAACACAAATGTATCTTACAACTCTGGTAGTCAAACGCCAGAAACAAGTCTCACCCGGCTAAACTCCAGGCTCCCTTTTGGGAGTTTCAAGGGCTGTTCAAGCATTCTTTTTTTTTTTTTTTCTCTTCTTTCCCCTCCTTCGTTTGTTATTGTCGCTAAACAGGGTCTCTCACTGGCCTGGACATCACGAAGCAGGGTAGGCTGCACAGCCCCAAGGGCTTCAACCATGTCTGTGTCCAGCCCATAGCACAGCACGTGGGAGGGGCTGATGGTCTGGATGTGAAAGGTCCCCCACAGGCTTACATGCTGAATACATTCTCAGCTATGGCACTATTTAAGGCGGCTCTGGAAACATGACGGTCTGAGACCTAAATAAAAGAAGTAGGTCACTGGGGATGCACCTTTGAGGGCTATACCTGTCCCCAGTCCCTTCCTCTATCTCTGCTTCCCACCCACCACGAAGTGAGTAGTGCCTCCTCCCCACATGCCTGTCTCCTGAGGCTCCACCCAAGCACAAAGGACCAAGGAGTCACATCTATACTCCCTGGAACAGTCCTTCCTCCTTCACACTGCCCCCTCGAGTACTGTGATCACAGTAATATAAAGTAACTGACACCGGGATTGAGGAGATAGCTCGCTCATTGGGTAAGAGCACTTGCTGAACAAGCCTGGGGACCTGGGTTCAAACCCTCAAAACAGTGTAAAAGTCTGGAGTAGGGGCTGGAGAGACGGCTCAGCGGTTAAGAGCACTGGCTGCTCTTCCGGAGAACCCAGGTTCAATTCCCAGCACCCACATGGCAGCTCACAACTGTCTGTAACTCCAGTTCCAGTGGATCCAACACCCTCACACAGACATACATGCACAGACCACCAATATATAAAAAATACAATAAATAGATTTAAAAAAAAAAAAAAAGCTTGGAGTAGACAGGGACAATGAGAGAGCCTATGCCAAGGGAATAAGGCGAAGTAGTTAGAGCAGGACACCCAACATCCTCCTTTGGCCTTTACACGCGCGTGCGCGCACACACACACACCCACACTTTTTAAAAAGGTAACTAATGAGCCAAGTGGTGCCGGCGCACACCTTTAATCCCAGCACTCAGGAGGTAGAGGCAGATGGATCGCTGTAAATTCAAGGCTAGTTCCAGGACAGGCCCTAAAGCTGTAGAGAAACCCTGTCTTAAAAAACAAAAAAACAAAAAGCAAACAAACAAAAAGTAGCTAATGAAGGTGGTGGGTGTACAACTGAAGCCCAGGAGGCCATTAGCTGGCAGGTGACAGAGCTGGCACACACATCCTCAAACTCAGTCATGACTCTGAAGAATTCTATTCTGACGGGAGATGGCATAAGTCTCCATGGCCTTGCCCAGACCTTCTCAGTGAGTACAATACCCCTTTGCCCACCCTACTCACCATCCCCTAAGGTGGACACATAGCTTGGCTCCTACACCGAGTCACAAACACCTGGCCTTACTACCTGGGTATCTTTGCACTGATCATGTAATCGTGGTCAAGTCCCTTGTCCCCTGAATGTACAGACCCCCTAGGCTCCATGGGGCAACAAGCAGCATGGCTGGGGGCTACTCACAGCACCAAAGCACACAAGCTGCACAGAGGGAACCAGCTGGCTGCCACACCCTTGCTACCCACATAGTGTAGGTTGAGTGCTGTGGGTATAGGCTTTTCATGTAGGTACTAGGACTAGAACCCAGGTCCTCAGGCTTGTGCAGAAGTCTCGTACCCACTGAGCCATCTCCTCAGTCCGTATATGAGTTACTTTCACGTCACTGTGATCATGGACCTGAGGGAGGCAAAGATGTGAGAACACTCCCCACCCCCCACCCCCGCCCGGCCGGCGTGTCCTCAGCTCACCCTGCTCTCCATAGCACCTGTGAGGCAGAACATCAAAAGCCCGCGATGGAACACAGTGGAAGTAACGAACGGTTCCCATGCTGTGCCAGACCAGGTCACAGCCATGCCATCTGTCAACGCTAGTTGCAGCCAGAGAAGATTAAGATGTAAAGAGGCCAGGACTGGATGGAGGCCCTGCTGTCGGAGCTGGGGGTTACAGAGAGATGCTGCTTGCCACAGACACCCACAGTTGCCTTCTCACTTTCCTCCATGACCGAGAACTCCATTTGCGGGGAACTCCATTAGCCAGTCTCCTTGGCAGTTTCTTGTTAATTACGTTTCAGCCAATGAGATCTGAGCAAGCGTGCTACAAGGTAGTTTTCAAAAACCTTCCACAAAACACTGGCATTTATCCCAACCCTTATCTTTCTTCCTTCCAACCTGCTCCCTCAAACACTGACGTAATGGCTGGAGCTCTAGCGGTCATCTTGGACCATAAGATCAAGATCCATACGGAGGTGGAGGTGGGGGACTGGAGAGATGGCTCAGTAGTTAAAAGCACTGATTGCTCTTCCAGAGGATCCAGGTTCAATTTCCAGCATCCACATGGCAGCTCACAACTATCTATAATTTATAATTCCAGTTCCAGGGGACCCAACACCCATTATTAAAAAAAATCCATATGGGGGGGGCTAGAGGGTATGGCAGAACTGTGAGCTAGGAGCCCGGGTCCCTGCAGGTTTTGGGGAGGACCTGCCCCATTGCTTTAGACTGCATGCACAGAAATGTTCTTCTGTTTACAATACTGTGATTTGGGGTTCTCTGGAACTGACAAATAAATCTTAGTTAGATGATCCAGAATGGCCCCAGCATTCGTTTGAGGCCAATGCCTATGTTCTTGAACTTTGCGTCAGTCAGTGATAAAAGAATGTATTCTCTTGAACATCACTGGAGAGGGTAAAGAAAATCAGCTGGAGCTTCTGGGACAGCTCTGGGATGGGGGTCACCGCTGTCTGGGTGAAAGACAGGTCAGCAGACCCCTCCCCCACTCTCCTGAAGGTCCGGCTTTATCAATCTTGGAAGAACCCAGTAGTCTCCTTTGACAAGGGAGCTCTGTGCTGTGGGAGTTTATTAGCGAGAGAGTTCAAAGGTCAGCTTACTTATGACATCATCACAGAGCCCAAGCAGAGCTGTGCCAAACCACACGGAAACAGGTCTTTTGAGGAGCCCTGTAGCCACCAGTCACAGGCCCCAAACAGAAGAGCCAGTCATGCATAAGTGAGGAACTTCAAGACAGGAATGTAACACCCACACATACCACTTGGGTTGACCCCTCTTTTTTAGGGGGCGGGGGTGTTGGTAGTTCCTTGAGACAGGGTCTCTCTATGTTGCCCTGGTTGTCCTGGAACTCACTATGCAGACCAGGCTGGCCTTGAGATCTCCTTGCTTCTGCCTCCCAAGTGCTGAGATTAAAGGCATGTGCCACCACACCCAGCTTCTTTATATAGATGTGGCGTAGCAAGGTGTGTGTGTGTGTGTGTGTGTGTGTGTCAGAGAGAGAGAGAGAGAGAGAGAGAGAGAGAGAGAGAGAGAGAGAGAGAGGAGCCTGCTCAAGAGAGCAGCACTACTCTACAAACCAGTGCCTCAGGCACTGAGAACAGTGGCCAAGACTGCATGTCAAGCTGACACCAGGCTGCATGTCAAGCTGACACCAGGCTGTCATACCATCTGTCTTAGTCCAGGCATGCAATGACCTGCTCAGGCCACAATGCCCACTCAATCCCTGCACTCTTGCCCACAAGTCCTGGGAGGGTACCTAATGAATTCCCTGCTCTGGCTTCCCAGTCCTGTAATTCCTTTTTCCCTGTCTCCCTTTCTTCCTTGAGATGACAATCAGGGAGGGGAGAGAACGACCTACTGGGCACATCTGGTTCATGCTGACTGGAGCCCAGGCAGCAAGAGAGTCAGGCCCAACTCGGCTCTGTGGTGGGGGAGGTGAGGTGAGGGGGAGGTGCTTTGCAGAAACGCTATTCCTTGAGTTTCAGTTTATCCACAGGGAAATGGAGGTGGGAACAAAGCACTGGTCCCGACTAGTCATGAAACGCTCATTGGACCCTTTCCACACCTTGGCTACTCAGGACCACAGGAACAATGGTATCTGGGGCTCTGGTTGCGAAAGCATCTCCCTTCCCAGTTGCAGTCTGTGGAGAGAGCACAGTGCAGGGACAGAAGGCTCACCTGGGGACTCTGTTAGACAAACTTGTCCTGGTGTGGCTCAGACAACTGCAATGTGAGGTGCCCTGAAGGGACAGGGTTTCACCCCCTGGTATAGGGGGATCATTCTCAACCAGGGGTTGATCTGTGTCTGGGAGGGTATTAAATGGTACTGGGGCCTCTACCTCCCCCCCAACACACACACACCTCCAGTAGTGGGAGAAAAGCAACCCTGAAATCATGAAACTGCAAACCCCTCCAGAGGTTACCAAGTCCTCCCTGGAGGATAACTCTGCCTGACGTAAGAACTGGCCTGAAGTCTGAGGGCTCAGCTGGAGAGCACACAGATGGGGTCCCTCCTTGGGAACCCAAAGATTCCCACAGGGGAGGTGCCCCCTGGAGGGAAGCCTCTCGAGGAACTGGAAGAGTACAGACTGGTCACGGGGTGCTTTGTTGACAGGCAAAGAGGGCTAGAAGGCACCTGGCTGCTAAGGGGAGGAGCCAGGGCCAGAGCTCAGACATCAAGCTCTCCTGAAGCACCAAGCCCCTTCCTGCTGGAACCATTTCAGCGTCTGAGGACACAGCTGAGTCCCGAATCCACCCCTCTCTGATTTCCTAAGGCCGCTAAGTCTTACCCTGCGGTTCCTGTTTCCCTGGAAGTTCAGCCATTTGGCTCCTCCCTTCAGCCAGACTACCCTGGGGCCCTTTCACATCTTAGGTAGCCAGAAAATGCTCAGCCTGTGATCCAAAGTAGTAGAGGGAGGGGCTGAGAAGACCGTGCTCTGGTCTGACTCCCAGGTCTTCACCTCCTCTCACATTTGATGGGGTAAGAGGTCAGGTTTTTTTTTTTTTTTTGCCTGGGGGAATAATAAAAATAGTGTTCCAGGGCAGAAACCTACTCTCAAAAGGCGGCAAGTGGAAACCCAGACTGAAATCCACCTCAGGCCTGGGTGAGAATAATGGACAGGTTAAAGGCACTTGCTCCCATGCTAGGCAACCTGAGACACACAGAGTAAAGGGAGAGAACTGACTCCTGCCAATGGTCATCTGACCCCCCACCCAGGCACTGTGACATGTACACCCACTCCACCCCCTGCTACATACAGAAAACCAATAAAATGTAATAAAATAAAATTGACCCCAAATGTTGAACAAGATCCAAGGCTATCACTTTTCTCAGAACCCACTCTGAGAAAATACTACCTCACCCAGGCAGCTCTGTCTGGAAATAGGCTAATGTGTCCCCAGGAAAGGTGCAAGAAAGTTGTATCCCACTGCTCAGCAGAGTACAGCATGCCCACTCCACAGATGCTGCTGGCCACCAGCTCCCAGCCACCTTGGACCAGCCAGTCTCCAACAGGCAGCTAAGAACAGAGAACAGACAAGGAAGTGACAAGAGCCCAGGTGACTGCGGAGGGCAGAGCTGGCTTCATCTCCCACGAGAGGCCAGGAAGGGCCACCCAATATGTCTAAGAAGACACCAGACAAGGCAGATGACAATTTAAAACAGTGTGGCAATGGATACCTGTGAGATTCCATGACAGGCAGGCGGGTAGGATGATGGGAAAGAAACAGGAGAAGACAAGACTGGTGGCCCAGAAAAGTGGCTATGTGGCCTGAGAGCCACGTAAAAACAAGCAGTGCTGTAGAGATGTCTAGACGAATAAACAGGTAACTCCCCTACACGCTGTACAGCCACACCTGGCAAGTGCTATCTAAGGCTGGTGCAGTGCTCCAGCAGGTAATTGACTGGGGAGACCCAGGGACCAGCCCTCAAGCCAAACCTGGCTTCCATGTGTGATTGGTCATGGGTAAAGACTTCAATTTAAGACAGAATAGCACTGTCTCTTCCTTCTCCAGGTAAACTCTTCAGGCAACCTTTAAACTATTTAATCTTACATTCAAGCCCTAGCTACAGTGGAAGACCCACAGATGGGTGGAGGATATTGATGGCCACCAGGGCAGAAGTCTGGAGTTCTCAAGCCCTTTGCATAACCATGAAGATTTCCCTGTGGCAGCTGGGTAGTCAAATCTAGACCTACACACATACAAACACCCTGCCTCCAGATTAGGACAGTGGGCAGCACCTACCTGACTTTGCCAGCTGGACCACTGATGGAGGGGTGTGTCTCATTTGACTCAACAGTGCATTATCCCCCATGGATTTAACTAAAAAAATAGTCTGACTTTGGGAATGCCGCCAAACATCTATGCCAGGGCTAGGAAGATAGTTCAGTCAGTAACAGTGTTCCTAAGAAAGGCACGAGGACCTGAGTTCAGATCCCTAAAACCCACACATAAAGCAGGGTGTGAAAGTCTATACCTCTAATATGAGTGCTGAGAGACAGAGACAGTTGGGTCCCTGGAGCTCTCTGGGCACTTAGCATAGATGAATCAGTGAACTCCATATCACAGGGAGAGATTCTGCCTCAAAAAATAAGGTGGAGAGCAATTGAGGAAGACATCAACCTCTGGCCTACACACACACACACACACACACACACACACACACACACACCACATCACATACATATATAAACATGTACACACCTATACAACATACACACAAAGAGAAATGCTTTGTGTCATGAGGGTGACAAGCGTCAGCCAGAGAATGCTGAGCAGGGGTGAGAGGAGCTGCTGCCCAGTGTGGGGGCTTCATGTGTATCCTTTTACAATGTCAGTCTGGAGGAAGGGCAGCACCCACCAACTTTATAGACAGAGTCACATGCCATCAAGAGTGGCAGTTAATGCCAGGGCAGGAAAGGTCTCTCCTCTAGTGGCAGCAGTGGTCAGGTGAGCCTCCGGAGCACCACCCCTGAGAGCCAGGAGCACCATGGTCTAGGAATTGAGTGTCTGAATGACAGGAACACCGTGGGGTGTTTTATATTTAAGTCTCCATGGCCTAGGAATCTAAGAACTGAAATAGTCTCTGCAATTAAACCTGGCCCTCCACACCGAAGATACCTGGGCCGGAAGCTGCATGGGTAGCTTTCTTGATGCTGCTTCCTAAACAGTACAACACACCAACCATTTCCTGTTGTCAGTGTGATGGTTAATACTGTCAACCTGTCAGGGCCTATACCTAGGAGACAAGCCTCTGGCATGTCTGTGAGGAGTATCTAGACTGGACTAATAAGGGGAAAGACCCACCCTGAATGTGAGCACTACTCCGTGGGGTTTGCTCTTGGGTTGATAGTGATCAGTTCTCACTGATCACGCATGTCACGAGATCAACTGCCTCATGTTCCTGCTACAAGGCCTTCGCTACCATGATGAACTGTACCCCCAAACCATGAGGCAAGACAACCCTCCCTTCCTTATGTTGATTTGTCGGGTGCTTTGTCGTGGCAGTGAGGAGAGCAAAGAATACAATTCGTCAGGCTAAGCACTGCAGAGAGGTCAAGTAACGGTAGGTCGGCAGGGATTCAAGGCAACACTATTCCATTCTAGACAGGGATCCGAAACCATGAAACCCCCCTCAGGCACTCAGGCATGCAGTACTGCTGCCTCATCCTGCTGGGTCCACAGCCACACAGTAATACTGCTCCCTATGTGGGCTCTGACCCAGCAGAGTATACTGGAGAAACTGAGGCCCAGACAGGAACATCAAGCCAATGCCACCAGCTCGTCACTCACAGAACCAAACCCAGTCTCAGTGGGGGACTGGTGTGGCTTAGTGAAGAACGTACAGGGTTCTGAGATGCACCTACAGTCAGATTCTGACCCTGCCATGAATGGGCCATGGCGCCATGAATCTTGAACCAGAATTCAGACAGCCTCCATTTTCCTTCTGGAAAATAGAGGTAACTCCTCTGCTCAGATGGTTACTGGAGACTTAAATATAAAACACCCCACGGTGTTCCTGTCATTCAGACACTCAATGATGGCAACAGCAACATGGTAGTAAACATGCCATCAATGTCAACTTCACTTTTCCCATCATGTCAATCATCCATAACCCAGATGCCTGACACATATGCCTTCCCAGCTAGGGGACAGATCTGCCTAGAATGGGGGAGGTGGGCATTGGGAGGAGAACAACTGGGGTACTCTCTGTATCCCAACACACTAAGTCACCCCAGGTCTGTATGACTGCATCTCAGCTAATCTGTATTCTGTGTATCCATGGCTGGGAAGGCTCTTTCTAGAAAAGCCCACTTGGAAAGAAGTGGATCCCAAACTTCTGAGTGCACAGACAATGGCCAGAACCCTGGGACAACGCTTTCCTAGGTGGAACTCCAGCGCCTCTGCCTTGGCTTTGGGGCAGTAAGATAGGATTCCACAGCTATGCTCCCAAGGCAGCCTTAAGGTCTGGTCCATGAGCCTCACTGCTACCAGTTTTATCCACAGGCAAGCAGACTCCCTTCCTTCCAGCAACTTCAATCCACTCTTCCCATCTCAACATCAGAACACCTGACACAGAGCCCCTAGTTCAGGACCCTACTGTCATGTCCACATGGCCTCTGCTGGCGCATATCTCAAAAGGGTCAAGTCCTTTTCTACCCTCAAAGCCAAAAGGACTCTGGCCGGGTTGACTGGAAAACAGTCCGTGTTTTGAAAAACAAACAAAAATTGCAGCATGCACACCTGATGCATTAAGTAATTTTCCATGGTGTCATCCAAAGGGTCATCATTATCATGTCCCTGTCTTGGATTCTTCCCATGACTGGAGAGCACTGAGTTATAATGGACACGATTCATGGTAGCTGTGACATCATCTGTTGACTTACCAGGGACCTCAGAGCTGGACCTCAAAGAGCCTTTTGAACAAGGAGCACAAGGATGTAGCTCCCCTGCGTTTGAGCTCTCAAGCGAGTGGTCCCATTTTTCACTGGGATGCTCAAGGGGGATTCTGATTATATTATGACTGTTATTTTGTAGACTCAGTTAAGGATGCCTGTCACTCTCAAAAGCCCTCTGGGTTCTGGAGCCAGTGGCACCCACATCAGCGCTTGCACATGAAGGAATGCTGGCCTCCAGCCAGGCATGGCTGCAGGAGAGGCAGAGGCCCATAGTCTACAGCCCTTTCCCTAAGTTCTGCACCCGCATCACCATGTTCTCTTTGTCCTGGGCTGGATAGGCCATCCCCTGATGTCTGAAGCACACTCCTACACATGCCCCTTAACATCTCAGAGCCCCTCACTCATGCCCACCTGACATAGGGACCTGTCACAGGCCCCATCCACATCCTTCAGCCCCAGTATCTCTTCTACCCACCAATGACTTAGGCCTCAATCAGACACTTAGTGCTTATCAACACTCAATCACGTGATCTAAATTGGAGGCGATACAGCACACACAAACCCCAAACACTGCCTAAATGAATAAGTCATTCACCTAATCCAGCTGAGTTCCTGCGAAAATACTGACCACCACACCAAAAGAAAGGAAGAAACCCTCCCTTTATTTTTGCATGCATATGTGCATATGTGTGTGTACATGTGTACATGTTTACATGGGTGTAGGTGTACATGTGCACACGTGTGTGGAGACCAAAGACAATCTCAGGTATTCCTCAAATGGCTCAACAAACAAAGAAATAGGATCTTTCACTGGCCTAAAGCTCACCAAGTAGGCTCAGCTAGCTAGCCAACCAGCCCTATGGACCCAACAGTCTATGTCTCTCCGGTGCTGGGATTATAGGCATGCTGTACCTTGCTCGGCCTTTTATTTTTAAGGTGTGGCTTCCGGGGACTGAACTCAGGCCCTTCACAAGGATTTTACCAACTAAGCTATCTCCCTAGCTCCCACCACCACACACAGTTTATTTTAAATAGAGGAAAGGAACAAATGTTGACTCAAAAGGCCTAGTGACATCATTGCATCCCTAACAACTTCAAGTGCACATCAAGTTGCTAATATCACACATCACAGACAGAAGAGACCAGCACACTACAAAGGTAGATACTTCAGCTAAAATTGTTCAGCTACCACAGGAAGGAAACTCAAACCCTTGGCCGTCTTCAAGCCCTACTCTTCCCACTCAGCAGGAACAGGCTGGCCTTCCTTGTTTGTTTTGTTGTTGCTGGGTTTGTTTTGATCCATGCCCCACTCCTGCCCTAGTCCATCAACTGGGTTTAAGCCACCAGGGCTGGAAAACAAAAGGCCTCATTAAAGCAGCGCTGAGGGACACACATCGATTTGTCCTTTCCTGGAACCTTCAAATGTGGCTCCCATGGTACTCTTCCTTGCAGCTGGCCTGAACCCCTCAAGCATCTAGCTAACGAATTAAGATCAGCCTGGCAGCATCTGGTGAAGGCCAGGCAGTTGAGCTGTCATCTCACCAGAAGCAAAGATTGCTTTAAAAGCTTGGCGCCAGAAAGCCTACAGCTTCGGACTAGGGCAGATTCACAAAAGTGGGCAGGGTGCCAACATCAGACAATGTAGAACCTAAACTAGGGTCCCACTGGCAGCATGCTTTCAAACCCTTCTGTGCCTGGGCTCCCTGTTAAAGTAACTAGTCTACGCTACTGTCCAATCAAAACTTTGCCTGCCAAGCTGGGCGGGGCTTGCAGCCCACTGGTGGATGAGTGGAAGCCTTGAGAAGGGAAGACCCTGTGGTAAGTACTCAGCTTCTGCAGCTGCAGCCAACTCTGTTACTGGTGCCCTCAGGCAGGGCACCAGTCACAGGGGAACTAGAGTATGGCTGAGGAAATACCCATGAGAAGTGGCCAACATGTTCCCAGCAATCCCATCTATTCCCACTGGTAACTCATATTCAGCAGCAGCCTGCAAACCCATCAAAACAGAACACAACCAACTGACATTGGCAGAGGTTGAGTCTCCACAGTGAGGGAGACCAGAGCACTGGCCAAGTTTCCAGCCAGCCACCATGGCTCTCAATATAGCAACACTACATTGCTATCTACGAAGTTCATATTCAAGAATCATGCAATCGAGTTACCAAAATAAATAACTCTCATAATGACTTAAAATTGTTGCACCACTTCCATGGCTGGACACTGGGGTGGTCCCAGTGGAACATGCCTACAGGCTCTTTGTCTCCAGGATTCACACAATCATCATGGCTCTTGAGGCAGGTCGGTAGGTAAGGATGCTTCCCACTTCATACAAGGTGTCTGGAGAACAAAAACAACATCTGAAAATTTTTCTCCAAACCATCAGAGCTGGGGTTCCAGCCCACTAAGTGGGCTGCCTCCCAAGGTCTCCCACCATCCTTGGCAGCACCATGTCCCCGTACGGGAGAGAGGGCTTCACCTCTACAATAGTTTCTCAAATTAAAAATGCAATAGATGATAAAATATAGAATTAGAGGTGGATGAAATCTCCTAGAATACAGAGCAAGAAGCAAAGGGATGGCAAATAGAAAAGATAAGAAAATTAAAGACGAAAGGCTCTCTAGGCTGCTATCTAAATAGAGTTCTGGAAGGTCAAAGAAAACCAAAGAACAGACATCATAATAGTCTTATCAGAGAGAATGTTTCAGAACTGAAGGACAGTCTCAGATGGGAAGAATTCAGTAAATATTCAATGTAATTAGGCAAAATGAAGCTAGCATCAAGGTGGAGTCCTTGAAGACTCAGGACATTGGGGACACAGAAGACCCAGAAAGCTTCTAGAGAGAGAAAATAGTTTGTCCACAATGGTTCAGGCATAGATTCAAACCTTCAGTGCCCTGGAGGAAGGGACTGCCAGTCTGGAACATGAAGCTCAGCTAATGGAGCAATCAAGAACCAGAAACCAGGTTCAAGTTCTCTGACAACATACCACCCCAAGCACCGATTCCCAGCAAGGGCGTGTGCCAGTATCCAAAAACTAAATATATAACTAGCAGACTGGTTCAAGTTCTCTGACAACATGCCACCCCAGTACCGATTCCCAGCAAGGGTATGCGCCAGTATCCCAAAATCAACACCATCAGAAGACAGAAAGCAGGAGGGAGGTGAAGGGAAGCATAGCTAATGGTGACTGACAGCCCAGGTGACAGCCAGGTCCCAAGTGTGGAAGGCAACAAATCCAGGCTAGAGTAGGCTGAGAACTAGAATTTACTGAAGACATCAGAGCTGAGACAGAATTCACCTGGTGTCCCAAACAACCAAAGCAGCCATCTACATCAGGAAGAGGTTGGGGATAAATACATAAGCCCTTAAGTTAGCAACCAGATCAACAACATGGGTAAGTCTAAACTCCCAAGAAAACAAAAGGCAGACTCAGAAGGGGACAGGCTGACCACACCTTCCAAAAGATTAAGCTTAGAGCAACACAGACAAGTGTAACAATGAGATCCCTCCCCCAAATAGTGATGGACCTAGACAGGAAGTAGGGGGTGGTGTCAAGGGTCAAAGAGGAGAGGGAAGCGGCACCCTTACATTTCTTAGGCATCAGAGTAAGAAACTGAGGACATGCAAGCGTTTGGTTGAGTGACAGGAGTAGAATATCAAAATCATTAGTGAAAGAAGTCTCCAGGGAAAGGACAATAGGGGGACCCAAGAGGGAAGGAAAGTGGGTGAAATGGGGCCTCACTGATGTTCTAACAGGCAAGAGACCTGGGGGTTATTATCCCCTTTCACCAAGCATCAGTGGCCTTACACTCATTTGTCATTCAATCAGCTGATCCTTGACACCTGGCCAAGTCTCCACACTTCCACCCAACCCTCCAGCCCTGCCACCACTTAGAGCACCTGCCCTAACTTCATCTATACAGACCTCACTCGGATTCCTGATTCTAAACTCAAAAGCCTAGCAGCCAACACTCACGGGCTTGTTTAGCCTCGATTTCAGGTATAAATAACAACCATCACCACTGGGCACAGCATCCCGCAGTGAGGTCACTCCCAAAATCCCCCTTTTCCACAATGCAACTCACTGTAATGAACCAAACCACCAGTTCTGATTTTATTCTGTTCCTGCGATGAATGAGTCAAAGTAACTGAGGAGAGAAAAGTGTTTGGTGGGCTTGCACTTCCAGGTCACAGCCCACCATGGAGGAAAGTGAGGCAGGGAGTCAGACAGAAATCTGAACCAAGAACCACGGAGGAAGGCTACCCGCTGACTCAGCCCAGCTCCTGCCTAGCTAGCTTTCTTACACAGTCCAGGACCACCTTGCCTAGGGATACTGCTGCCCATGGTAGTCCGCGCCCTTCTACATCAATTACCAGTCAAGATAATTCCCCACAGACTTACACAGGCCAATGCAATCTAGGCAATTCCTCCTTGGAGGCTCTCCTCTCAGCTGACCCTAGGCTATGTCAAGTTGACCAAGCTAATTAGGACGCCACCCCACACACAGCCTGCATGGAACATCAAACATATTACAGCAGGGTTCCAAGCTGTCTTCTCTAACTCTGGCTATACAGTTCCTAAGTCAGCCTGACGACAAGAACAGCTAGCCCCAAACACGGGGCTTTTCTGGGATCCTGCCATCTCAATGTACATCCCTGCTTTAGCAAACAGTACAGAGACAAAAGCAAAGAGTGCTTAACAGTGATCATGACCAGCACCATAAACTCTCCATGGAGATGACCGCAGAAAAAGAAGAGCAACAAGGCCATCTAGCTGACCACGTGTTCTACCAGGAAAGAGGGGGTGGTGAAGACGGGAGGAAACTCTGGGAAGACTCATGCAGTCATTCAGATAGGTTTTCACACAAGACAAGACCAGGACACCGTTTTCTGGAAATGAAAGCCCCTCATCACTTACATATCCAGACTGGGACTTTTTTAATTAGTGTATATTTATTGCATTAAAAAACGGGTTCCATTTTATTTCTATACATGTATATCAGGTACTTTGATCATATTCATCCCTGTTACCCTCTCTTGCCCTCACTGGTTACCCTCCCCTTCCCAAATAGTGTCCCTCCTACTCTCACAGTGTGTGTGTATGTGTGGTGTGTGTGTGTGTGTGTGTGTGTGTGTCTGCGTGTGTGAAACCATTTTTACATCTAGATTCCACAGATGAGAGAAAACACTCGGAGTTTGCTTATCTAGTCGGGATGTCTTCATTCAACATGGTGACCCCAGTTACAATGGTTTTTCTACAGATTTCAGCATTTCATTCTGGAAAACGCCAACACCCAACACTGAGGTTCATTTTATCCAAGGAGGGAGGTTTGCCCCTGGGACAAGAGTATCTGGCTGAGGATAGAGGTGTCCAGAGAGGAAGGTTGCAGCACTGAATCTGGCCTGGAGGCTCTGAGGGCAGCAAACCATGGGTCATACAAGGTGCACAGGGAAGCTGGTGTGGCCCAAGTAGGTGTGACTCCAAGGCCAGGACTGACCTAAACTAGGTGACAAAGGGGACAGTGGATAACGTCATCTAAATTCAGGTTCTTCCCCCATTCAAACCAGAAATTTGTCTCTGAGTCCCTCTCTACCTGCTGCCCCAGATCCTAACCAGAGTGCTCAGAGCTCTGCCTTTTAAGTATGTCATAGCATAGAGGATTAAAAATAGTCTAAAGAGAGAGAACTATAAAGTGGCAAAGGCTCCAGCTGCATGAGCCCGCCCCCCCCCCGCCCCAGAAAACAGGAGTGGGGTGTGATGTCACAGGGGCTCTATCAAATTCCACCGGAGTTCTGCAGGGGCTGAAGCTCCTCAGCATCTCCTCATCTTCAAGCACTCTGGGTAAAACAATCTCCAAGAAGCATCAAGTTCCAGGGCGAAGACACGAGCGGAATAGCAAGTGCATGGGTTCCTCTGGGTCCGCTGCCCAGCTCTCTCCCTCTGGATCAGGTTCTGGACTTGGCTTCAAGTGTGTAAATCCACTTAACAGCAGGCCCAGAGCGCACACCAGGTGTGCCATCAGCCCTGTGCTAAGAAGGCCTAGACAGCTTTACCCACAGTAAGCGCTCCATGCCCATCTAGCTGGGAGAACTCCTTCCCTGGTGGGGATGCAAACAATGGCTACTCCTCCTTTGTCCCAAGAACAAACCAAAGGGCAAACCTGACCAAGTCCAATTTGGGGAGCCAATGAATTTATGGGCATGGGTGAGCAGTTGCTACAGGAGTGTGAGAGACCCCAGAGCTGCAGGATGGAGCGGCTGGGATGTCAGCTTTCTATGAAGAAATGTCAACAATCAACAAGTCTGTCTTGGGGGTCTCCTGAGACTAGACGCAGCCGTTCTGATGAAAACGACAGTGGCTAAGCTTGGAGGAAGCATTCTATAACATTCACATATGCCTCTGTAAGTGAGTCCCGCTGTCACATGCCATGGGACTGGCTCCCAAAACATACAGGTCCCACTATCCTACAGGAAGTTCTCCAGGTTGCCATGGTACAGACAGGAAGTCTTCGAGTCAAGCCAATGTTGGACATGAGCTCGCTACTTTTGTCTCCCCAGGAAGGCTAGATACCTCACACAGCTGATCGGCCTCCCTGAATCTCTGAGTGTGCCCCCTGCTTTGGAAGAAAGGTGACCCCATATGCTACAGGTGTTAGCATGACATGAGGGCCTCACCCAGAACTACTTCTACACAGTGCTGATGTGCAGCACTGAGGAGAAGGCACATGTGGCTAGCATGTACTTCAGACATGAGGCCTGGGACAACTTGGTGGGTCATGTCCAGGACGGAGTAAACCACCTATCTAACAATGGTCATGATTAGCACCTAAATTATATCTACTTAACACATAAACCTTACTCTTCCTCACCCCCACACACCTTTTCTCTTGAATTTCACTGTTTCTCCATTCTCCAACTTCTGCACCTGAATATATGTAAATATACGCTTGGCCTTCTGGGTATCTTCATTTCCGTATTCAGCTATGGGTAATAACCAAATGAATGAGTGTTGCCACATGCCAATAAAACTTTATTTATAAAACAAGCAGCAGACCAAACATAGCCTATGGCTGACATCTTGGAATGCCTACTCAGCTAGTAGAAAATTAATCAAAGAGAAGCAAACATACCAGTGGGGAGGAAAAACTGTCAGGCTCTCCAAAGGCTGCTTCTACTTCCTTCCATGACAGACATAATCTACTAATTTGGTTTGTTGTTTTTTGTTTGTTTTTTTTAAAAAGACACCAAGAAAAGTGAAAGAAGGTTTCTATGGGAACAGAGAGTTTACTTTTAATGGCTCAACCATTTGAAAGACAATCGCTTTATTTTTCTTCTTCCCTTCAGACACAGGGTAGGCGTAACCTATGACCTGTTGGGCAGGATTTTGCCCAGGGCTCTTCTGTTCCAATAAAATATGAAATGCCACAGTGTTCTGCAGGCCAGAAGGCCACTGCATAAAAGCCAGGCTGCTTGAGCAAGAGGCACTTTCCTGAAATGGCTGATCTAGTCCCATGCTCTGCCTCGCCAGCAGGCAGCTAGGCTGCTCTGAGGGAGGTTGGGCCCCTCCAGTGACTACCAGCTTTTTGTGTTCAATCCACCTCACAGCTCAGTTGCCAAGCCCCCAATAGAGGGCTTGCCTCTCCCTCTACACACCCTGTTTTCAAGATGGATTTCTAGCTTTCCTGGCCCCTGAACACTCTTGCTCCTGGGTACACATGCAGACAGGAGCCTCTGTTTGCTTGAATGGGCCGGTCAGTAAACCTCCCAGTTTGATCAGTGTGGGAGGCGGGGGTGGTTGGGTGGGAGACAACACAAACCGAGAAGGCCCACCATTTACCACTGCGTCTTTCTATGGAAAGCCTGCGAACTGCAGTCTTTTCTGCACGGCCCCCGGGTGGAAATGAGTCTCTGGTACTTGAATTTGAAAGAATCCAGGAAAGCAGCCAGCAGAGCTGCATGGAGCCCAGAGCCACACGTGGGCAGCCCATGCCCCGGGTTCCAAGAGCTGGATGCAAATGGCTCCCGGGCAGATAAATGATGCCTAGGCCCAGCCTCTTGACACCACCTTCCAGGAGTACCTCAGAGCCCCAGGGAGTCAACTCTAACTTTGCCAATGACAAAACTAAGACATTGCAGGCAAAAGAGATTTTTTTTTCCTGCATCCCACAGTAAGTTAGCAACAATGTCAGAGCCCAGCCTCTTACCATTGGCCTCCCAGGCCAGCTGTGTCTTCCCTAACTACACACACACAAAAAAAAAACCACCCCAAGAAAATCCTGTTCCAGACCATGACCTTTTACCTGCAAACCAAAGATGACTCAGAGTCTGGGGTCTGACTGCTGTAGAACCAGACGAGAACATCCACAGCATAGCACGATTCACGCCTCGGAAACAAGCACACAGCCCAGTGCCTGGGACCTAGCAAAGCAGCTCCCTGGGGACATAAAACTCCACATCTGATTTTCTCCTGGTTTTTCAATGGAACCTTCCAGGGTACTAACTCTGCTGAGAGCCAGGGGAAGAGAGCAGAAAGGCCCTTTCCTGGGCCCTTCCCTGTCTGGCCTGGTCCCATAGCACAGAACGTCTACAGGTGGGAGACAGCAGAGCAGAGAGTGAGCTCTAGGGGAGAAGGAAGTAATTAGGGGTGAAGCAGCTGGTGTGGCACCCCCAGCAGACAGATGGCCTCAAATACCAGGTCATGCCAACTCTCGTCATGGCATCCACAGCCCATGATACTACTGGTCCAGGGGTGGACCAAGCAGCTACCCAGGTTGTGGGATGCTGTCCTACATGTATGGCATGACAACTATCATCTTAATCAGAGTATCATGACTATACTTCACAAGACAGTGTTTCCCTTTGGGCATCCCTGAGATGCCAGCCACACTGCCCTCTCCATGTTCCCATGTCCCAATCCAAATTGCACAGAGTCTCAAGAAATGCTAACATAAATAAGAGGTGGAATGTCAACTGAACGGGGACTTCAGCTTTCATGAGCTGTCACTCAAGTGAGAGGGCAACTTTGTAGCGATGCAGCTATTCTGGGATCGTTGCCCACAGTCTATAAGTGACAGCTTACCCCTGCTTCTGTGAATGAGGCCAATAAAGTCACTGCCCCCACCAAGCTCCATTTGGATGGGATCATTCCTTTGCTCTGCAGCTGCTAGGGTCCTGTGTGGGTGTTTTGGTCATGTCTTCTCAGGTCCCTGCTGCCACTACCAGGTCAGAAAGCTCTTGCCTTAGTCCACAAACTCACAGGAGAGTTTAGTAAGAACATAGCGGGGTGGCCGGATGGTGGATGGATTAGAGGAGGTAAAGCTAGGCCAAAGCCTCAAAAAGTCATTGAGAAGCCCAAGCAAGCTCAGGAGAGCTGCATGTGGGCCCAGGTCAGCGACCAGGGGGAAGCAATAGTATAGAAAAGCACAGATCCTTCTGGAACATACAAGCAATACCCTATAAAGGACAAACCAGTTCAAGTGCAGTTTATGGTCAGCCTTCAAAGTCCAAATTCAAAGCCCCTCCTTGGACCTTCTTAGCCACCACCGTTGAGGTTAGCAACCTCTTACCCATGTGCTTATAACCCCTAGGACCTTTGCCCCCGGCCTCACCTGGGTTGCCAGACTTGCAAGTCACATGATCTTGAGGGGGTTCTGACTGAGGATGGGAATGTCTGTCAGGGAGAGCAGCCAGCAGGACCCAGGCAGTGGCAATGATGCTGCGGAGCGCCCCTCAGAGAAGGGATGGGACAGCCTGGTGTCTGTCCCATTCACTTCACCAAGCCCCTTCTCATAGCTGAGTCCCATCCAAGCTGTTCTAGAAAAAATGAGGTGAGAGATAACAGCACCAAGCCTTTAAAGTACCAGACAGCAAGAGAGGGCCACAGAACAGGGATGGCCTCCACACAATCGCATCAGGCGACTGAGCCCGTTAGCATGCAGAAGTGAATTAGATTGTGACAGATAGATCATTGCTTTGGCCTGTCAACACTAGAGGAAGTCTCTCCATCCAAATTACAGGCCCAAGAAGCAGAGCTGGGGCCTGAGATGGTGTCCTACTAGGTTCAACGTGCCCGGCCCACATTTGCCAAGCAGAACAAAGAAAACCTGTGGACTGGGGGGACAGTGACAGGCTCCTAATGAACAAGCACCTCTCAAGCCCAGGACTCAGCAGCCTTATCCAGAGTGGGTCACTCCCCTGAAGCAAAGAAGAGAGGGAAACCAATTAACACTGTCCTCAGGATGCTGGAGGCCTCCAGGGCACAGTCTGCAGAGAACTAAGGCCAGGAGCAGGCACCTAGCCACCTCTAACCTCCGTGTCACCCACTGTGGATCTGAGGACAAGTGGGATCCGCAGGCCTAATCTTCAGACATCCTCCCAGGTGTCATTTTCTTCTCCGATAAAATGTCAACAGCTTGAGCTACCCTCATTTCCTTGCAGGGACCCTGGTAAGGTTTCACGGGCAGACTGTGATAAGAGATACCATGCTGCTCCACAGCCTTGGTGACAAACATCTCAATGGCCATCATGGGCTTGTGTCAGGACAACTTCATCTGCTCTGTGACTGATAATGGAGGAAGGGCCCCCAGAGGGAGGCTGGATTCTCCACCCACCCCATCTGGCCTCCCTCCACCCCAGTGTTCCTCTAGGGAAGGTTTTCCATGTCACAATCACAGCCTGGATTCTAGAACCTCACAGGCCTAGGTGGAATGCAAGGGCAGAAGGCAACAAGCTTCCTAATAAATGTTGGGACACATGGGGAAGAAGAGTCAGCTAACTACAAGCTGTTCTCTGAAATGCAGCACCCAGGGCCTAATCTCAACGGCCTTCATTGCTGACCCCAGAACCACCTTGTGCCAGGAACAGAAAACTTCAAACAGGCCTGATGGACCTGACAGTAGCAGTTGCCTACGCACGGGTACCAGGAGCCTCTATCCCTCTGATTACAGACCCTGAAGTCCCTGTCTCCAACTATGAACCCCAAGACACCATGGCTACCTTCATAGCAGTCACATGCTTCTAGAGCAAACCCTGTCCCAGACTCTGCCTGCTGCCCCCGCCCACAGCCCACCTGAGCTCAAATGAGCAAGGCCCTGAGACAGCCCCCATCTGCTCATCCAGACATATCTGGGCTCCTGACATCCACCAGCTGGCTCAGCAGATGCTGAGATCAATATAGGATGCCTTCTGGACTTGAACCATAGTGGAGACTTTCTAAGTACCACAGGAGCAAAAAGAGATATATCTGTTAGGCTCCTATTTAGACAGAGAGATCAGAGAGAAAACAGAAGATTCATGACCTGAACTCCATTCTCGCTTTATCTCATCAACACCAGGCGAAACAGACAAGTCCCACTCAGCAACTGCACAGAACTCATGCCCACCCCAAGACACAGCTGGCTTTGTTTGTTCATAACACCCCCCCCAAAAAAACTGCAAATAACTCAAAGGTCCTTCGGCAGCTGACTGGAGAACAGAATGGTGGTATAACCACACAGTGGAATAGTACCGAACAGTCAACAGGAACTGTAGCTACAGAAAAGACTGCTCGGATGGATCTCGCTAACATCAAGTTGATCCAAAGGGGCCAGATTGAGAGGACACACTGTACCATTCAACTTCAAGGCAGGTTCCAGAGGCAAACTGAACCTTTGGGGATTAAAAACAAAAGATCAGAATAAAGGTTACCTTGGTGGTAGGTAGGTGAGGTTACTAGCTGGGAAGGAAGATGAGGCAACCATGGAGGGATCTGGGAATCTATATCTAGGTAGCAATTACCTGGGTGCACCCACATCTAAAAGCATGTACAGCTCACATTTAAAATTAGTCCTCATTATACATGTGTGCAATACATATGACATTTGAAGTTTGCCTCTTAACAACAAAGTCCATTGCTGTTCAAATTATAACTGATATTTGCCTGAAAGTGTGGCAGGGTGACAATCTCGGGAGAGGAGCCGAGATACCTAATTATGAAGTTCTAAACCTTCCGGATCCATCTCAAAGGGTCCCCACGCTGTGTAATCCTGTCCCTCTGTGTGACTTTGCTGTGTGTTCCTTCACAATAACTGATCACACTAGAAACTGGTCCTGCAAGAAGAATTGGCTGCATCAAATAGCTTTGGCTAGTACATGCTCATCAAAATGCCTCGTGATGATTGCCCAAGGCACACCAGACCTGACAACCCCAACCTGATACCAGCTCAGGTATGACTGCCCATCCCAGACCAGATCCTGGTTCTGCTCATCACAGCGACTCCAACCCTCCTGCCACAACACAAATCACAGCCGCTAACTACACAGCAGCAGAGTCCAGAGCACAGAGTACCCAGCGCCCACTCCCTGAGGTGCCTGCTGGCTACTTTTCAGGTCACCTCTGCAGACCCGCACTGTCCTTGCCAAACCTCAGCTGGAGAGGGCCACGTGAGCTCCCAGGAAACATTCTCTCAGGTGTAATGTTTAATCTAGACTCTTCCCCACCCCCAGCAGGGGCTCCCTGCCCTGTTGGCAAAGGGACACCCACAATCCTCCTGCCCCCACTGCTGTCCAGACTTCCCAGCTGAATTCTTGCAGTTTCAGCCTTGAACTCTCTACACACCCCAAGCCAGTAGGGGAAGTAGCTAAACCAACCTCACCTGTGCACAGGTTCCGGTGGGCGAAGAGGCCGGAAGTGGACATATGTCTAGTTCTGCAAAGCCCCATAGGAGAGAGAGGGCAGGAATCACACATCTGCCCCCATGGAGCTTGAGAGCAATGACCTTTTGGGAGTTGAAGGGGTGGATTTCTTTTCTTTAGGTGCGTGAGTGTGTGTGTGTGTGTGTGTGTGTGTGTGTGTGTGTGTGTGTGTGTGTTTGCTAAGATTCCACACCCAATACTTTCTTTTGAAAGATACTTCATATTCATAGGTGACAGAAACATAGAGACCATGTTTGACACACATGACTCCCAGGAGTTTTTCCATCTTGTCAACTGCCTCAGGCAAGGGTTTTGGTCCCAGCTCCAGCCCAGACTGTGGGTTGGGTGGGCAAGGTCTCCCGATCCTCAGTTAACTGGGATCTACAGTGCCCCCACCACCCAGAGCCCCAAAGACGGACTACGCCCCTCACTCCAGGTCCCCAGCCTCACAGGTACTTCAGAAAGTGCTAGCCAAGTCTGACACAGGCACACACAGTGGCACTTTCTCCTGGCCCTAACCTGGGCCACCGCCTCTGAGAGTCCACGTACAAACTTCTCTGAACTACCAGAGGCGGGAGAAGGGGGAGTGAGGGTCCCTACAGGGAATGGGGTGCACACGTGCGCGTGCACACACACGCGTACACACACTCACGCCCACGCACCGCCCCACCCCCTGAGCTCTGCAAGCCCGGCCCAAGCCAGCGACACCCCGCTCCAGGGAGTGCGAAGAACGCGGCGGGGCCCACGTTTGGTGGAGGTCGCCCCTCCGGGGAGGCCGGGGCCCCGGTACCTTGCAGGTTCTGCACACGGATGTCGCTGATCTGGCCGATGAGCTCCTCGCGCTGGAACCAGTCCCACTCCTGAGCAGCCATGGAGTGCGCGCGGCGGGCCGGGGCGGCGGGCGGCGGGCAGCGGGCGCGGGCAGCGAGCGCGGGGCCGGTGGGCGGGCGAAGGGCCGGCCCCGCCGCGGGCGGACGGGCTGGCGGGCGGGCGCGGGCGGCGGAGCGGGGCGCCCGGCGCGCGCTCACTGCCCGGCGGGGGCGGGGGCCCCGGGCGGGAGGGAAGAGGGCGGGGCGGGGCGGGAGGAGCCGGCCTCGGGACAGTCCTTTTTTTTCTTTTTTTTCCTCCCCCACCCCCAGGGTGGATATTGGTTGGATTGTTTGATCGCCAGCGCACAATGATGAGGCGCGGGGGTCGCAGCCCCCAGATTGTGATGTCTTGGGGGTGCGGTGGGCCTAGTGACGCGAGCCAGGGTGCTCCAGGAACTGGTCCAGGATATCTGCCCCTTTCCCATCTTGCCCCCTCTGAGACCCTTCCAGTCGCAATGGGAACCCATCGTATGCCTGAAGCATCTTCCTGCTAAAGGCAGCCAAGCCCTGTCCATCCCTGATCCCCGAGGACCATGGAAAGTGAGTGATGGGCGAAGCAGTGTGGAGATGGAGTTTCCATAGAGGTGGGAGTGTGTGGGGGTGGTGGTGGAAGGAATTCCTTCCTTGATTTAGATTAGAGGCCACTTCCGGTTCTGCCCAGCTGTTGGGAGAAACAGCCACCCTCCCAGGAATGGGTACCTTTGGGGTCCTGGCCAAAAGAAAACTAAGGTTTTATTGAAACCTCAAGGACCTGTGCACAACATAAACCTGGCATTTGCACACACGTGTAATCCCAGCACAATGGAGGGGGAGGCAGGAGGAGAAGTTCAAGGTCGTTCACAGCTACCTGGATGAGTTCAAGGCCATCCTGGGATACCTGAGACAAAACAGTCCTTTGTGGCTCCCCTCTGGGCCCTCTGTGTCTTTTAACCGGAGAACTCTGAATCTTATCTTGCTTGGGGCTCCACTAGGCCTGTGTATCTGCAGCCAGAACTCCTTTATTGGTTAGCCAGTAGAAAATCTGGGAGTTTGCCTAAGGTGAGGGATGATTTAGGGGTACCAAGTCCCAGTGTCTTGCTCCCTGTTCAGGGACTTCTCCTTTCTGGACATCTAAAGTCATCCAGAAAATGGAAAGTGTCCTTTATGATGAATGCCAGGAGAAAGAAGAGAGGTGAAGTTCTCTGAGCATTTGAACACACCTAGGCCTGCTGGTCATTGCCACGTCACCTATGAGCAAGCAAAGATGGAGGTCCCAGGCTTGTGTCTCCTGGGTAAAGCAGGCCCTGAAGGGGAATGAGAAACCTTCAAATCATCTATGTTTAACCCAATAACCAACTGAGATGAGAACCACAGATCAAAGTGAGCTCCAGAAAGGATGAAGTCAGTTTGGAGCGAGAAGCCAGTGTCAAGGGCAGCTCACCAAGGGTCCCTAAAACCTGACCTTGGAGCTGAGCCTAAAGGGGAGAGAAAGGCCTGTCCCCACCCCCGGAGACAGGTATCAAACCAGCAGGGTAGTGGAGATCATGGCTGCCTGAGGCTCTGGTTGTACCTCCTTGTCCCTGCCTTGATTCATAACCATGTGGTCACTTCACACATGTGTCAGCCTCCTATAGAACCAGGAGAGTGTTAACAGGTGTTGTTAACTCTAGCCCCATCAAGCCAGCACACTCAAATTCCTTTTCTCTAATCGCTGGGGGCTGAAGTTGGGCTGAAAATCACTTCCTTCACAAAAGCAAAGTACTGAGAAAGTCAAGCTTCGCTCCATCATGAGATGGGTGGCCAAGACTTGAGTTGAAACAGTGTGGTTGAATGTGATCTCCAAGGACCAGTCATCTGTCATGAACTGTGATGCCTAGTCTTAGGAACAAAGGGGAGGGGCCTAACTCAAACTGCAAATCAGGTGTTTCTTTGGATGAAAATGGAAGAAATTTGAGGTGGTTTTCCAAGTGGCTTGGGAGCTGGAACTGTGACACTGGCCCCTAGCTGCCCCTGGACAGTCACTGAATGAATAGGACCCCTACAGGATCTCTGAGATCTTTGGGAGCACACAGGTCTCTCTTATCTGTCCCTGTGCTATGAGTTGCTGCTGCTTCGGCCCCTCCCAGGGCTTGTAGTCCGGTGTGGTTTGTCCCTCTTGGGTTCATGATTGGAAGCTTGGTCCCAGTGTGGTGATGGGAGAGGCTAAGAAACTGTAAGAGGTGTGGTCTAGTGAGAGGTGGTAGATCCTGATGGGAATGTTCCCCTCAGAAGAGATTTAGGTCATTCTCATGGAGCCCTGGCTGTTCTTGCTACATCAAGTTACTATAAAGCAAGGAAACTATGGGTAGCTGAGTGTTAGAGCACTTACCTGCTATGCACAAGTGTTGTGGGAATAGTCACTCTGCCAATAGCTTTGGGATGCCAACTTTAGGGTGTGACTTGTCTGTGGATGTAATCTCTTATAAGGAGAGAGACAGAGGCCATACGCTTCTTCTGGCCATGATTATACCTTGTCCTGTATCTGTGAGTCTGTTAGTCTGTTTTCCCCATAGCATTCCTTAATAAATTGATATATATAGAGATAGATACACATACATACATACATACATACATATATCTTTGTTGTTCTCGTAACACAAGACCCTGGATGTCAACCCCAGCTGCACTAAATAAGATCCCTTCAAATCTCTAGCTTCTTAATTCCTGAGAGGTCATTCCCACCATGATGTCATCACCATGATGTCATCACCACAGTGAGATATCATTCAGGGCCTTGTCACAGCCACCACTATGCTAAATGTACTTTAACCCTTCAAAACTGACGAAAACAAATCCCTCCTACTTATTAGCTGTAGGAACAGGAAACAGACTGATAAACATGATCACCTGGCATTTGCCTAACTCGTTCCTTTTAAATCAACCTTGGCGCCGGGCGGTGGTGACGCACGCCTTTAATCCCAGCACTCGGGAGGCAGAGGCAGGCGGATCTTGTGAGTTCGAGACCAGCCTGGTCTACAAGAGCTAGTTCCAGGACAGGCTCCAAAGCTACAGAGAAGCCCTGTCTCGAAAAAAAAAAATCACCCTTGGCTTTCCCTCTCAGCTTATGCCCCCTTAATCATATTCACCTCCAGAGAGATCATTTCTCCCCTTCAGCATGAAGCATGGTGCCTGGCACAGAGGAAGGTCTCCAGTGCATGAATGAATGGCCCTTTTTGTAGGCCTGAACTTGGAAAGTAGAGGGACTGGTATGACCAACGGCTGACCCTCATGACCAGGCCCAAGCAAAGTCTGAGGAGGCAATCGAGATATGTTTGCATATCTCTCACGGCAAAGCACATGCTGTGGAGAAGTAGGCACAAGTGCCAAGATGGGGGATGTCTTCCTCAGGCACGTCCAGCTTTGTGAAGGATGTGAACTTAGGGGAAGCTGGGCATTTGGCCTCGCGCATGACTGGACAGTACTCTTTCTTTTTTAGGTTTTTGGAGAAGGAAAAGTACCCTGCCAACAGACTTGGCTTCCTGGGAGTTTCCAACAACTGATTTTTCTAGATGCTTCCCACTTCTCCCAGAATCTTGGTGGTTGTTTAGAACTGACTTCTCCCAAAGGAAGGAGAATTGCAGGGTTGCTGTGCTGAACTTGGGACAGCACCGAATCCAGCCTCCTCCCCTGGCCCACATCAAAGATTTCCAGCAGACCTGGCCCAGTGACGATCCTGCCCACTGCTAGGGACTGCTGAATCCAGGCAGGAAGTTCAGATGCAGGTTCCCATCTGTGTGCCCCAGCCTACAGGGATGGCGTATGAATTCCAGAGAATAAGATAACACCAATGTTTCTGTGCAGACCCACTGGGTGGGAGGGGGCTCAACTGGAGGGCAGCTGCCCTCTCTGGAAGCAGCCATTGTCCTAGCTAAGCTTGGCTGTGACAAAATAACCAAGAGAAGCGTGGTCAGGAGGGTTTATCGGGCTGTGTGGCTCTGAGCTTTAGAACATCATGCTAAAAGGGTGTGGTAGAAGTAAGCAAGCTATTCTCATGATGGAATTTGGGAACAGGAGGGACAGCCAGGAGAAGGAGTTGTAGACAAGGCATATCTTTCTAGATCACACCCTTGGTGACCCTCTTCCTTCATCAGACCTTACTTCTGGGTTCCCACCACCTTCCAATGAGGCCATCATACTATGAATCCATCCCTCAGGATCCAATTGGATGAGGATCAGAGCCCACCATATTGGGACCATGCCTTTAACACATGAGCCTTTGGTATGTTTCTCAACCAAACGGCAAGAACCCCTTGTGTGTAGCGATAGCCTTCTTCAGCTTTGGAGGGGATGCCAGGGGCCATAAAGGTAGGGATCCTTATTATAAGAGCTTTAAGTCTGCCAGTAGCCTGCCCTGAACTGAACCTCTTGTCCTGTAGTCCCCACTGCCTGCTGACAGCTCCCTCCAGTATGACTGAAGGACTCGGGCCATAGGCCACACTAACACTTGGGGATACAGTACTAGTTATACCTACAGACAGGTTTATATAGTTTAAAATTATTATCAAAAGTGTGGTATACATCAGCATGTTAAAACCTTCAGGAGCCTGGGTAGTAAATGCAAGCCTGTAATCCTAGAATTCCAGAGACTCAGACAGGAGGGCCAGGAGTTTGAGGCCAGCCTTGGATACTTGGCAGAAACCAAACTTTAAAAAAAAATGAATATAACATTATAAAGTTGTTTTCAAATGGCAAAAATTTCAAAGTTAGTGGATTCCCACTATTTGAATATTGATTATTGTTCAAAAAAGACCAAGAAGTCTCTTAGCCAGGGGCCTATATTCTGTTGTCACCAGGCTGCACTGTGGCATAAACACCTCCTGGCCACCTTCATTCAACAGTTCTTGGGTGAGCATCTCCCTATGACCAGGGCCTGTAGATAGTGTGGCTGGCTCCTAAGTTTGACCTCAACACTGAAATGGGAGCCTTTGAGCTCTTACTGCCCCTGGAGTCATGCTGTGAAAGATGCCAGAGGTATGGTATTAGGAGGTTCCAGCAGATGACCTAGAAGGTGGGTGTGAGTGATCTGCAGCCTAATCAAGCAGAGGAAATATGCTTGAGCTATTTAGGCAGAAGATTTGGCAGTGCCAGGTGCCTGCTTAAGGAATCTTGTAGCACCATCCATATGCCTCTGCTTCTAGCGTTCTGTCTGTCACGCCCACCGTGGTAGCCAGCTTTCTGTGTCTCTACCAAATACTGGAGGGAATCAGCTTTTGAAGAGAAAAGGTTGGTTTGGGCTCACAGTTTGGAGGTCTCAGGCTCTGGTTGGACCTGCTGCTTCGGGCAAAGCCATATGTCATGGTGGATGTGCAGAGCAGGGTAAAACCAGTCACTGCATGAGCAGGAAGTGAAGGAAAGAAAGCAACTGGGGCCCCTAGCTCTTTCAAGGGTGGGTTCTTAATGACCTAAATACTCCTCACTAGCCCTGCCTTAAAGATGCCATATCCTCCTAGTGGTGCTATGACAGGGACTACACCTTTACCCAAGACCTCTGGAGAACACTTAGATCCAAACTGCAGCACCCACTTTGCTCCAAACTCCCAAAAAATGCCATGAAAAATTGGGGTAGTTTATCGGACCTTAACAGACTGATGGTCAATGCTCAGAAAAACATAAGTTGCGTGCACACACAAACAAATGATGTTTGAGCTTTGTCAGTTCCTAACTATGATGGGGAAAGGTTTTAGCCAATCAGGCTAATAACCATGCCCCGCCATTAGCCATTAGCCATTAGCTAATTATTTTGGGCTGGACCATCAGGTCCCCCTGAGGGATAAAAAGGGACACCCCACGTGTGCTCTCTCTCTCTCTCTCTCTCTCTCTCTCTCTCTCTCTCTCTCTCTCTCTCTCTCTCTCTCTCTCTCTCTCCTGATCCTTACAGAGCCCAGGAGCCCAAGGCAAGTTGAATCCTCTTCCATGCCAGATGCCAGTGCTTCCCCTCTCAATCTTTCCAGAATTCAACACGACTTGAAGACTGTCAGGAGAGAGATGCTAAGACAGAGTCCAGGAGCAACAGGACAGAGGACATGGGGTGTGTAACAACAGAAATGGGTTTTCTCTTGCCCTGGCTCCTTGCTAGCTGTGCTGCCCCAAGCAACTCATGAACCTCTCTTGAATTCTGTCCTCTTGACCATGAATTGAGGTTCACAACCTCCACCCACTGCATGGTATGAGATCAGGGACGTTTGCTGCAGAAGGATTTTTCACCGAGACCCAGGTCATTTCAACAGCTCAAAGCAAACGGCATCTGGAAGATAAAAATGCGCCTATAACACACAAGATTAATGTATTACCTAAGATTTTATTAATTTTTTGGGTATGCAGAGGTGTTGTGGGTGGTTTAAAAAAAAAAAGGCCAAAAAACTCTGTTTCCCTAGGTAGATAGTACCGGATGTCCCAATTTCCACAAATAAAACCCTTCATTTCTCCTGGTTTTGAATAGTCAAAGGCTGCTTCCCTGGAGACAGGGAGGCTAATTTTTTTTTTGTAGACATAAAAACTCTATTTAAGGAGCGTGCATTTTCCAGAGAAGCTAATGATAACCCTCACCACCACCACAACGAGGGAGATACTAGTCCCATGTAATGTGGAGAGAGGGTGCTTTCTCTTTACAGAGAGAACACCCATATGGCCAAATGTTTACAGCAGCACTGAAGAGAGATTTCTTTTCGACATTGGGCAATCAAGTTTCTCTTGACGAGAATCCCAGGAAAGATGTTTAAAAGTCAGAGCCAGTATGCATAACCCACCCCTTGGTCTTGCCCCTGGAGCTGGCATTCTCTGTACTGGAGCAGCCATTTCTAGTTTTATTGCATGTCTGTTGTCTTCCTGTGCAGCTGGCATTTAGGACTTACTGCTGCCAAGGACCCAGTCAAGTGCTTTTATAACCTCATTCACTCTCCCCAGCAACTCCTCCTCTGGGGAGGCGCTATTATTGTCTTGATTTCAGAGATGAGGAAACTAAGGGTCAAAAAGTTTAGCAGTGTCCCCAAAGTCACTGAAGTACTTTAACCAGGAAGAGATTCAAGCCTAGATTTGTGTGTAGAAGACGCCAGCCTGGTCTTTGTGCTTCCTGTCCTGTCTATGGCAGCTTTGAACTGGGCAGGCTCCCACATGGGGCTGGTTAAGGCAGGACCCGTCTAGGGAGCACTTTTACTCATTTCTGGCCTTAGCTCAACAAGACAAGCAACAAGCTCACCTCCAGGTCAGGAACAAAAGGGCTCTGCATAGGTCCTAGGTCCAAGGGGGATCCTCACATCTGATGCTGGAGGGTCCATGTCTATGTTAAGAAACCTCAGAGAGGGCTTTGTAGAAGGTGAATTTGTGTGTGACATAATGAAGGGATACTGCCTGCATTCTGGTGAGTGCATTATTGCCAGTTTTGTCCTTGTGGGAGCATTCATACGGTCTAAGCCTGCTGTAGCATCACTGGGTGCTAGATTCCTAAGGGACCACCAGCGAGCATGTAGTTCATTGTTAACCAACAGGTTCTGTGGTGTGTGACTCAGTCTGTTCCATGCTGTGTAAATGGATTTGCATGTAGATTCCTTAGGGGAAAAGGAAGAAGCCTTAAGCCGGTAGCAAGCCTCACCCACTTGCTGATGATTTGTCACCCCGACCCCCATATCTGTCCTACCACCCCTCAGCTTTCCCTCCCTGCTCCGGGCTGGATTCCATGGCTTACTTGAGAAAGGGAACATGGCAGCTGTGATGCCCACCTGAGACTGGTCATAAGAAACCCTGTAGCTCCTGTCTGGACTCTGTGAACACCCCTTGGATGAGGGTAGCTGCTATTTATTCATTCATCAGCATGAGCCTGCATTCTGGAGGAATGGGAGCAGGAGAGAGAAAGCCCTGCCCCACCACCCAGCAGCTAGCGCAACTGAGTTAGCAGACAGACACAGGAGCTTCGTTCCAGAGCCCACATCCAACCCATCTGAGCTGTGGTGGGTTCCAGCCCCAGCAGTCACCAAATTACACAAGAGATGTCCAACATCGTAGAAGAAAATGTGCGAATGCTTACAGTGCTAGATACCATCCCAAAGAACTAGAAAGCCAGAACCTAGCCCCACCCTCTGTCTCCAGGGTCCTGATACACCCCCTCCCCCACTCCCTTCACCACTGCCTGTCAGTGTCATTTTCCCCTGAAGGCCTCCAACCTCTTCCTCATCAAGTTATCTTAAATCATCATTAGAGACAGTTGCTTCTAATCCTTGGTATGTCCACAGTCCCTAACACACACACACACACACACACACACACACACACACGCACACACACGCGCGCGCGCGCACACACACACACCACCCTCCCCTCCTTCACCCACTCCGTTCTCCCAGGCTACCTGCTTCTATTAGTTCCTCCAAAGTGCTGCTTGTATGCAGCCCCTTCAAAGGCCCCCTCAAAGTCTGAGGCTCCCCCATTTTGAGAGGGCTGGGAATGTAGTTTGTGCTATGGAGTGCGTGCCTAACAGGCACGAAGCTCTGGGTTCTGGCCTCAGCAGCCATATAAGCTGCCATGGTGGCACGTGCTTCTAATCTCAGCCCGTGAGAGTGGAGACAGGAAGATCAGAAGTTTAAGGTTATCCTCAGCTACGTGGGGAGTTCAAGGCTAGCCTGGGCTACAGGAGACTCTACCTGGGGGTAGGGGGCTGGCCAAAAGATGTGAAATGTGTTTGAGTGGTCATCACATTGTCCTCTATAGCCTGAGTACCTTGACTCCCGTTAGGAAGAGAATAGACACATCACAAAACCATGTTTATCAAGGAGACAGGAAGATACAGGTCAGTCTTAAAACCACATCATGAAGCCAAAGAATCCAGACACAGAAGTGTGCGCTGTTGATTAAGAAGTCCCAGTGCTGGCGATGGAGCATAGCAGAAGTCCAGATGAAGATCTGCCTTGGAGGCAGAGGAGAAGGGGCAGGAAGAAAAGGGCAGCCCCAGAGGGGGAGGGGTAACTCGGCTTCTTACATGGGCAGTTTTAATAGACCAGTTTACCCATTTTCTGGGTGGATGATCAAATGAGTGTTGGGGGATCTTCTGTCCCACCTACCAATCGGCTTTCACATTCACTCTTTCGTTCATCTTCTCTTGGTCTGTCTTTGGTGAGCTCCAATGGGTCGTTCTGAACTAGCCCAGCTTCCCCCTTCTTCAGGGCAGCCCTTTCCTATCGAATCAGACAGCTGTGGCCTCAGAACAAACACAGCCATGAGGAAAGTGATTGAAAACAGTGATTGTGAGCTCACAGTTCTGTATTTGGGATGCGCATGAGCCAGAATGTCAGACTGGAGGGCTCCATCCATACAGTACTCAGGGAGAGAACCATCAGGATATGACATAGGTCATCTCTCTAGGCCCCTCAGTGACTGGAAGGAGACCAGACGCACGTGTAGCTCAGGTTGTGATTGCCGGAGGGCACGGATTCCAATCCCAGCCCCACCACCTCCTTCCTGTGCCGCTTTGGGCAGGCCTGAACTTCTGCCCTTGTGAAATGGAGTCACAGCAAGTTTTAGAGGCAGTAAATGGACACCGTGTGCAGAACTGCCCCCTACACATAGTAGGCACGCAGCAAGGACCCTCCACTCTCCTTCCATCACAGGCTAATGTCACTTGGAGGCAAGTACAAGGCTAGTTCCCTGGTGAGAGGGGATCCTGAGGTGTCCTGTGGTCTTGGTACCTCAGTGCCACAATGGCTATGGTCTGGGGCAGCTGTGACTTAGGGTGTCCCTCTTCAGGTGCAGGTGCTGGCCTGCAAGGTCCTCCAGCCACATTTTTGAGCTGTTGCTGAGTCCACTAACAAGAAGTGCTACTACAGTGTCTCCTTTGCTAATTGGACAAACCCTCCAGGTACCAGGTCAGCAAGGCCATATTAGCCTCACTTTAGGGCTTGCCCTAGGGTGTGAGTCAGAGAGAGCTAGGCACTGTCCACCTCCAGCTGTGTGGAACAGCTGGTGTTAGAGTTGGCGGATGCTGGCATTAGTCGCTGTGGGGTGTGCAGGAGCCCTGCCTGCTTCCCCCCTCCTCCAAGCTTAGGAACTGGCTTACTCTCTAACCAGCTCCCCTGCCCTTGGGGTCACTCCCCAGCCTCAACAGGAAGCTGGAAGAGAAGATAGGAAGGAGAAGGAACTTGGGGAGAAATGGGGTCAGTAGCAGTGACAGCAAGGACTCTGGCCCTTATCTGAAGTCCCAGACTATCTGCCTAATTTGTTGTGCCCTATCCTAAGAACAGGCTGGGTTTTTTTTTTTTTAAAGTCCTTCTATAGGAAGACCTGTCTATGGGAGTAGCACCTGCCCCAGGGCCAGATCATTGCAGAAAGTCCATTGGGGAAAGCAGGAAGCTGGCTCCTGTCAGACGGCTGGTCCTGAGGTCAGGCTCGGTCCTCCAACATCCCCACCCACAAGGGACATTGTGTGTGCCACACCTCTAGTTGAAGGACCTTCTCCAGCATCACAACAAGAAGCCACTTCTCCCAAGAAGATGGAGACCTCACTTCTTAGGGCCACAGGGTCTCACTACAGTGTGGGGACAGATGTGGAGTCTCAGTTCCACCTGATCCTGACAAGACATAGGACAATTGTGGGCATAGACCATTGCTGACCTCATGGCTCGTTGATTTCATAGAAGAATTCATCTCCCAGTCCTGTATTTCTCAGGGGGCTGCTGGGCACTCAGTGAAGATGCTAGCGGGTACGTTCATGACAATGAGGCCGCAAATAAGGGTGTGCCATCCGAACCACGGTGACACTCAGGAGGGAGATGGGGAGAAGGTGCTTGGGGTGGGCAGGAATATAAAGCTGTGGATAGAAAGAACCAAAGGCTGAGAATTCCAAAGATGGATGGTTGTCCAAGTGTGGACAGGGGGGCTTGACTATGGCGATAAAGTCTGACTTTATGGGAGTGATGGTGGGGAAGAGGACAATAAGCAGCCCAGACTTTCCCATCTGTCTCCATCTTCCCAGAGCTTCTTGAGTCTTTCATCACTTTCTTCCTTCCCACCTCATTAACCAACCTTTTTCTTTTTCTTCCTAACCAGTGGGGATGGCACTGTTTCTTAACTGCTGCTCAATTCAGTGACGGGTCTCAGGGAGGAAGGCAGGGGTCTTGTTAGTTCTCTCTGACGTTGCCTAGCAGAGGTTCCCAGTAGTCCCTATCCGGGAAGTGGCCAGCTTCCTCACGTGGACTGACCACATGCTGCCTTACTTTTATTTGGTTTTATATGTCCTCCAGTCCTTGGAACCATTCTTGTTCAAGAAAAGCACAATTAGACGTTTATACCAGTCAGAAAGCTTGAGGGGAAGGCCACGGGCAGCATCTGGTGGCTGGTTTGCCTGCCCCTGAAGGCCTCGAATGGATCCTGATAATACTTCCTCCAAGGGAAAGCAGAGCCAGCCAAGTGTAGAAGATAAAGCTCACGGGGGAGTTCCATGGGGGCCACAGGGACATGGTACCCCCATAGGACATATGAGCTAATTACTCAGGCGGTCACCATGACTTCAGGGTACCTGCAGTGAACATTCTCTGAGCTCCAAAGGGACAATGGACTGATGTAAGGAGGGGAGAATGTGAGTGTTGGGGTATTCACCTTTTTTTCCTCATAGAAGGAGACACCTTCTGAGCTCAGAGAAGTGGCCATAAGCATCCAATCTCAGTGGCAGGAGAATACAACTAGTATGTCAGCCACAGACCCAGGGAGGCTGTCACTGCACTGTGTGACATTCTACAAGCTATGTCAGACACATGATTGCTCCTACCTTGTTCCATGTTTCCATGGGATAGGCATGACCATTTCCATTTCATAGAGAGGAGACAGCCTATAAGTGTTGGCTTGTTGGCTCTGCCTGTCCAACGACCACGCCCTCTCCTGCTGGTGTAAGCATCTTGACTTCTTTGTGGGAGTTGCTTCTTACCTGGAATGGGCTAGCTGGTGGGATTCCCCACCAAGAGGCTCATTTTAGTCACCTAAATGAAACATCACAGCCAAGGAAACTTGGAGAAGAAATGGTTTATTGGAGGTTTGCTATAACCACCATGCTCGCTATAACCTATGGAGGTACATAGGCAGGCATGGTTCAGAAGCAGCAGCTGAGAGCTTAGATCTTGACCCACAAACACAAGGCAGAGAAAGCTAACTGGGAATTGATAACCCTCCTCCATCAAGGCCACACTCCTAATCCTTCCCAAACAGTTCCACCACTGGGGACCAACTATTAAACATATGAGCACATGATGTGTGTGTGAGGGGAATCATTCTTTTTCAAACTACCACAAGATTCATTTCCTATAGCCATAGATCAAATATAGGACCAGCTTAGTCCATCCAGAGCAGACCCTCATATAAGTGTTACAACTCTGAGGGGGATGGTATCCCCAGTGCACATACAGCTCTGAAGGGAAAGGTATCTTGACAGTTGGGAGCCAAGAAATACCACAAAGTCACACTGAACCACAAACCTCACAGAAGAGATTTACTGGGAGAAACCCAGGAGGGTGGCTGCCTCTGCTCAGGCAAGAAGTAACAAAGAACTGAGTGAGAGGCGGGCTTATCTAGGGTTTCTTGGGGGTAGAGTTTTCCAGGGTGGGGATTGCAGGAATTTCAAGTCCCAAGCTTGGGGTAAGCTCAGGGATGGGTGTGGTTTTGAGCTCTGAGATTGGTGAGATTTTGAATCCTGAGCTTGGGGCGAGCTAAGGAATTGATTTTGAGCTCAGGGGACTGGTGGGATTTCAAACTCCAGAAGGGAGCTTGAACTTTTTACCCTACACCTCGGTCCCTGCAGTTTCTGTCTTGAGCAGAGGGCAGCAGCGCTAAAAATGCCGGAAGCTGACTTGTCTAATAAGAGGACAGACCTTCCTGAGGGCTCCTGCTGCCCGGACTGCTCCTTTCCACCCCTACCCAAGAAGCCAGAAGCCTGATGGGGGACCTCTTGGGCCTGCCATTTCCTACATAGGCCAGCCATGCAGCTGTCTCCTGCTTGCAAAAGAATTCTGACACAGGAAGCGATTCCTCAGCATCGTCCTGCTGATGAGTAACTGAGTCAGAACCAAGCCCCAAATTTCACCAGACTCCTGGGAAGACACTGTTCTCCAGTGCCCATGGCTGGTCTGGCAGGGGGCCCAGTCACAGCTATAGCCTTTGAAGAGGAGTGAAAACATCAGCCAAGGCCTGGGATGGGATGACACCTGTCACCGTGGAGCCGCTGTGGAGACCCACGCTCTGTGAAGGCATTCAGCGGAAGCATGACCACGTGCCCTCCCTGCCTAGTTAATGGGGTATCTTGATTGCTCCTGTCAGCAAGCTCCTCCACCAGACAAGCCTTCGACTCATCATGTACTTTTAAAAGCAAAATCCTGAGGCCTCGCTTAAACAAGCTTCCTTGTTTACTTAATAATGGAAGCTTATTGACTGACCGGGGACATTCTGTAAGGGACATTCCCTTCATAGTCTCCTAAGGATCTAAGGCAGGAGGCTGGGGTGGGGTGGAGTGGGGTGGGGTGGGAGGAGCAGCCCCAGGCTGGCTTGGAGTCTTGGAGACTGAAGAGAGCTTCCTGGACTGGCCTGAGAGTCACCCCTCCCCCAGACCCACTCTGAGTAAGGCAGGAGTAGTTTCTGACCCTAGCAAAGGCTCAGGGTTTTGCTTCCTCTCTCAACTCTTTGCCCAGTGGCCTCTGTGACCCTCTGATTGGGCTCCTGGAGCAGAAAATCAGCATGCACCTCTGCTGAGAGGCAGCTGTAGCCACCATGGCAGCCAATCTCTAGAAGAACTCACTTCCTCCTCTCGCCTGTGTTTCAAGGCCCTCTGATTCTTGGCCCTTTTACCCAAGACTCAATTTGCTCATCTCTGGACCTGTAATCCATCCTGAAGTCTGAACTTCGGTCAGCGGGAGCTTCCGACAGCCCCGCCACAGACAACTCTCACCCCGCTGTCGCTGTCAGAGACACATCCCCTCCGCAGCGTGGAGGAGCCGGCAGTCCTCTCGATAATAGCCATAACTGTGGCCAATTTCAGTAATTTCAGAATTGCCAGGGAATTCCAGCCTGTCGCAGCTGCTCCTTCGTGCTGCCTTTGATCTCCACTAGTCTCCACGAGACACAAAGTACCGTTGTCGTCTTCAATTACTCGAAGGGACAAGGTAGCCTTGACCTTGCCATCGGGCCTCCCCAGCCCACATGAGGTAGTAGTAGCCATCATGGAGGAAGGCCAGGCCCTGGACAAGGGAACTTCCTCAGACCCACTGTAGAGGCAGGGTCCCTGGAGCCACAGTTCAGACTGTGTGTGAGCCTGGAGGGCCGGTGACCTGGGCTGGTGAAGTCCAGCTAGAGCAGGCTGCTAATACCTACTTTGTGCCTGCACGCTTCCTCTGGAACTCCTCTGCCAGGAGTATCGTGGGCGAGGAACTGAGTCCCAAAGAATTATGCAAGCTGGCTCCACTGGCTCCACCCAATTTGGCGACCTCCAGCTAAGAGCTGTCTATGACTTCTTGGTTTGTCTGAGGTACCAGAAACTGAACCCAGAGCCTGATGCCTGTGAGGCAGCCACATTGTCGTTGAACGGTATCCGAGCTCTGGGTTTTGTTTCTTTGTTACTTTTTATTGTGAGCCAGACTCATACCAGATTGCCCAGGCAGGCCTTGAACTTGAGGCCCTCTGACCTCAGCTTGCCAAGGTGCCAGGATTACAGGCCATTGTTCACAGCTCTGGATCTGGGTGCATGATGAAAGCCCACCTTTCCCACTGGCTCTCCAAGATCAGAAACCGGGTCTCCCTCTCCACAGCCCCTAATGGTCTAAGACCATTCAGAAAACACAGATAATTACATTACAGTTCATAACAGTAGCAAAATTACAGTTATAAAGTAGCAACAAAAGTAATTTTATGGTTAGGGGGTCATGACAACATGAGGAACTCTACCAGAAGGTCACAGCACCAGGAAGGCTGAGAACCCCTGCTCCAGAACATATTCCTTTGCAGTGTCCCCAACCTTAAGTGGGGCCTGCAGTCCTGGGCAGCCAAGTGGAGGCCTTTGTCCCCTTCATCCCTCTCGCTTCTTACTTTCCTTGCCTTAAGCTTCCGATTTAACATAAAAATAAAACAAAATCCATAGCCCATCATGTCTTCCTGACTGTGCTGCCCCCCTCTCTCCTGGGACAATGGTAGCCACTTCCTTGCTGCTCTCCCCACTTCTACCCTACTTTATCACTTCGAATCCATAACCATCCCTCTCCTCTTAGATGCCAGGCTAGTGAGCGGCAACCTAATGACTTGTGCTGTGGCTTGATCGAGCCACTCCCCTACCACTGCCGCTCTTGGGACTGAGGAGAGCTAGGCACACACCCAGAGACCTTTGCACTGTGGAAGGGTTATTTGGTGTCAAACCCTGCATCTTTCTCGTCCAACCAGAAGTTTCTGTGTACACAGCACTGTAAACCCCATCTCTACTTCCTTATAGAAGCCAAGACTGCTTTTATTCCCTTCCTTCTATGTAAAATCCCTTGGAATAGTTCTGTAGCAATGCCCCTTTCCCCTTGAAAAGTGACATAGCCTCACACCTACATTTTGTAGGCACATGCTCCTGGTGATCTCTGTCCCACCTTCAGTCATTTCAGGAGGAGCTGGGGTCAGAAGCCACACAAAGGAAGAACTGTCTGATTATTCACCTAATGTAGGGGCGTTAAGGATGACCTGAGGCTTCAAGGAAGCTTGAAGGCATCAAGGAGGATGCCTTCAGGATCAGAAGGACAGAAGTTCTGCTCCTGCTCAGGCAGTTCCCTTGGGCAAGCTTCACACTGCCCAGCTGGCAATTTCTCCAGAGCACAGTAATGATGGTGTTTACCTGACTGCCTCCACAAGGACTGATGTCATGGGCCCCACAGAGGGCCAGGCACAAAGGCACATGCCCAGTCAGACCTCACTACTCTGTGGGCTGTGGTCACACTTGGGCAGCCCTAGTGTGTGGTAGCACTGAGGAAAGGGCTCAGTGCTGCACTGAGATGTGGCTCTCTCCTGCCTGGGACACAGTCTCTTGCTGTGAGATCCCAGAATGAGCTCTGGGGACAGACAGAAAGAGACCAGCTCATACCCACCATCATCTCTATGACACTTCCCTAGAAGCTAGTGTGACACAGCATAGACCTTTTTGCCATTTCTGTTTTAATTTGGTTTTCTCCCACCACAATCTAATAGCCACCACTTTGCATGTCTGAGCTAACCCCACCTTGGTAAATATGGGAAAGAGCATGGCTTTGGGACAGTCTCTCATGTAGGGTGTGGGAAGGAGACTACAGATGAGTTTGTTCAAACACATCAAGAGTCTTAGGAATGCCTGGTGCTTTCCTAAGCACAGGGCGGGTGTGGCATGGAGGAAGTAAACAGGGAGAGTCTGCCTTCAGAGAGCTATAATCCGAAATGGACGGCTGAGCAGACGAAGAATGGAGTAATAAAATGCCATGTGGCCACGGGCTGTCTGGGTCAGTGTTCCACTGCTGTGGCAAATACCTGGAAAAGTCAACTCAAAAGAACAAAGATTTGTTTGAGTGCACACTTTCAAAGTTTACCGTCCACGGTCAGCTGGCTCCATTGTTTCCAGGTCTTCTGTGAGGAAGAGCATGATGGTGACAGGGCTCCTGGAGCAGGCTGCTCATTCGATGGCCGCCAGAAAGAGAGGAAGGGGAGGAAGAGGAAGAACCAGAGACAAGCTAAACCCTTCAAAAGCATGACCTCCACCCCCATAGTGACCTATTTGCTTTAAACTCACCCTCTAGTTTCCAAAGCCTCCAATATCATTGATTATGGCTCTATCAATGAGTCTTTCCATTGATAAAGACAGAACCTTCTCATTTACTGGTTCATGCAATTTGTGGGTTCATGTATACTGCAGATGCAACAGCTAGTGTGTGTATGTGTTTGTGTATGTTTGTATGCATTGTGTCGTGTGTATGTGTGTTGTGTGTGTTATGTATGTGTTTGTATATGTGGTGTGTGTGTTTACGCATGTGTGTGCATGTGTGTCATGTATGTATGTGTGTTGTGTATTTGTGCATGTGTGTATATGTACATGTGTGTCTATGTATGTATATACATATGCATGTGTGCATATGTATGTATGCATGTGTGTGTGTGTTGTGGTTGGGGTGGAAAGCTTTGTGCATGCTTGGCGAGTACTCTACCCCTGAGCCACACCCTGAAATATTTACTCAGAAGAGAAGCATAACGTAATTTGCTGTCTTGAAGGATCATACTGGCTGCTGTGTGGAGAAAAAGTAGGGCAGGGTGGAGCAATGAGGAGGCCCGTGAGGAAATAATCCAGGCAAGGACTGATAGTGACTTGGGCCTGGGTGGGGGTAGGGAAAAGAGACACAGATTCCAGAGCTACTTTGAAGTTATTGCTTGTGGAATTTGCTGATGTCAGGAGAAGAGGAATGAGAAAGAGGCAGGAATGATGGTGGCCTGAATATTTGGGTAGACACTGAGACAGGCAAGGCCAAAGGTCACTGGATACTGCAGACTGGAAGTCTGAAGACAGGGAAGAGGCAATGCATCCCATTCCATTCCTGAACTGTCAGAGGCAGGACATGCGCCCTGCCCTATGGGACCCATTATCACAGCCACTGTGGCCTCACTAGCTGTACTTCAGGAATCACAAGGATGTAAACCCCAGGGGAGAATGAAGGCCAGCCACCAGCACCCGGAACATCAGCCTTTGCTGTGAGCAGAGGCTCTGGAATGCTGTGCTGTGATAGCGTAAGTTTTCCATAGCTCACCTTGTCCATAGCTCAGGGTGGATGCAGCCGAACAATCTAGGTTAATTTCTATGCTGAGAAATTCCTTAGCTTTGTTTAATCACCAAGATCCTCATTAAAATTGCTCAACTGATGTAGCAGTGAGGAACAAAGTTCACTGGGGAAGACTTACTTCTCCCAACCCATTAATCATCCATGATCAATGAATGGATTGACTCACTGATGCACACATCATTCCTTATTCAATCATTTACAGCTCATCCATTCATAAGCCTGGTGTGGGGGTGGGAAAAAGACAATAGGATTTGGAGCGCTGGCCTTTGCCTTCCTCTCCTTTCTGAGCACCACAAAGAAAGTCTTCTGCCACATGTGTTCATAGTAGTGTGTGTGTGTGTGTCTGTGTGTGTGTGTGTGTATTGAGAATATAAAAACAGATAAATTTCACACGGAGGGTGGGGAGAGGAGGAAGGCAGGGAGCCTATGGAGGAGGGAACAGTCATCAGGGTGAGCTAGGTTTGCCTGGGATGGGATAGGCTGTTGCATCCTCCAAGTAGAAATAGACCCAAGGTTCCAAGACAGGTGGAGCAACATGAAATCACAAGGCTTTGGAAAGCTCCAAGCAAGGGCAAAAGTCTAGCCAGAGCTGAGTCTGTCTGAGGAATGATGAGGATTATTAGAGGTGATCACTGAGCAGGCTAAGATTCAATCACTTGATTGAATAATATCATTTCCTGGGCGACTTCCCGTGCCAGCTCCTTGGATGGAAAGGACATTATCTCTAGCTGTGTGTTTTGAAGGCCCTAGGTGGAGGGCCCCCACTGGTACTCCTCTGTCTCCTACAGTATAGACCAGACCCTCTGGGTGGGACCTCAAAAGTATGAGTGGGTTTGAATTTCCTGACTGTCCCTGTGCTCATCCATAGCAAAGCACAGACAACAAGCTGGAGACTTCACAAATACAGAACTGAGAACCCATCCACCCAACCACCCTCCCATTCCAGTCTCCCTCCAACCTGCCGGTGTGGAGAGTGCTTTTCTCTCATCTGAAAGTAGCAAGACCTCAGACAGTGGAGTGCATGCTCTCTCCAGCTCCAGGGACAGCTTGACTTACCCTGAAGGAATCTCCAGGGTAATCTCACAGGCCTATAATCTAGCACTCGGAAGACAGAAAATGGGAGGATCACAAACTTGAAGTCAGCTAGGGTACGTGGCAAGATCTTGTCAAGAAAGAAAGGAAGGAAGGCTGACTTGGGCTCTCGGGTCAGTCAGCAGATGAGTGTTGTACAGGCCTGAGGACCAGAGTTCACTCCCTGGGACCTCTGTGAAAAAGCAAGGTATGGTGGCTTATGTTTGTAAGACTAGTGCCGGGGAGATCCCTGGCACTAGTGCAGACTCCTGGAGCTTGCTGGCCAGCCAGCCTAGATCAGTCAGCAAGTCCCAGTCACTGAGAATCCATATGCCTCAAAAGAACAAGGTAGATGGTATCTGAGGTTTGCCTGTGGCCCACACACCTACAAACATATACACACAAGACCAAAGAAAGACAAATGTCAATCTTTAGGAGGTTTTCTTGAAGCGATTGAGACACCAGAGGATGGGCAGGCCATACTCTCCTGTGACAAATGGACTCCAGATGCAAAGTTCCTGGGAGCCTTTGTGTCACCTGGCCCTGCACTCTCTACCAGAGAGGAAGAGATGCTTCAGCCGTGACTTCATTGCTACATTGAATGAACGTACTATTTACTAACCTGAGTTCAGGGGAACCACTGGCCTCAGAGAAGTATTTGAGCGAGCCAGAGGCTACCCCGCCATGCCTCATCCAATCTCTCCGCCCAGCAAAACCCTACACACCCATCTTCGAGGTCTAGACTGATGCGTGTTGTCCTCACTCATCATCAAGGACACTTCTCTTTACAACAGAGATTATTACAGAAAACCTCAGCCAACCGAAATGCAGAATTGCGGAACTCAGTCCCAATGAATATATCTACAACACAACTCCAGCTCCCAAGGCTCAGGCAATGCTGTGTCTGAAAGATTGTAAAAGAGAGGATCAGGGAGTTTGCCTTGAGACTGTGTCTCCTATGACTGTCAAAAGTGACACCTATACAGTCTCACCAGTAAGATTGCCTAAACGTGAGATGAGCAAGGACAAGAGACATGGTAACGTGGGCAGCGGAAAGGCCTCAACTCCAACTGCAGGCCACTAAGGAATGCTGGGAGTGGGAGAAACAGGTTCTCTCTAGGGAAGAGCACATCAATTGACTAGTCATTACCAAATGGTCAGCCCTGAAAACATATAAACAAGTGACATTATATAGACCGAGCAGGGTGTACTTAGGATCGTGTGTGTGTGTGTGTGTGTGTGTGTGTGTGTGTATACATTTACAGATATGTATGTAGTAACAACTAGTGAAAAAGAGGCCATGAATTTGAAAGAGAACAAGGGGTTTGGAGGGAGGAAAAGAAAGGGAGGATGGTATAATTATAATCGTAAAAAAATAAAAGGAATACTTTTTTTAAAAAGTGAATAGGAGACTTCATGAGGACTACCTAGGATTCCTTCCTGGGGTAGCACAGGCCTCAGGAACAGGGTTGAACAAGTGATAGATAGAAGGGAAGTGTGTGCTGGGGCAGATGGAATGTTCCTGATTACACCTGCAAGCCCCATCAACTGCTACAAGTCCCGGGCCCTCCCCTCAGGCCTGTGATTCTCTCTGAGCAGTGTTGTTATCACTCTAGTAGAGCAGATGAGGGAGGGATGAGGGTGGTAAGGGCTTGTGGCCAGGATCCAGTGTGGACAGGATGCGTGGATGGAATTCTCTGGAGTGAGGAACGATAAAGACTTGAACAGAAGCCACTCCCATCAGGAGTATATTGTTTCTCTGATGGACTTGACTCCATGTGGCCTGTCTCAGGAGGGAGAAGATAGGCAGAGATGGGGGTAGAGGTGGTTACTTCACCTTCCCCAGCTGGTTTGGGGGCTCCCGCTGGAGTTGACTAGTGGTCCAGAAACCATTTTCTTGTTTTACATATGGGTTGAGCTCAGTGCTGTGTATGGACTGGGAAAGCGTTCTACCTTCAGTCTTCCTTTGAGACATGGTCTTACTAAGTTATGCAGGCTGGCCTCAGATCCATAGTCCTCCTGCCTCCACCCTCTGAGTAGCTAGGACTTAGAGTCTTTTAATAGTTAAGTACTAGTGTCAAGGGTTGGGTCAGGTTCAGAGTTCAGATATTTGCAGTAAGACTGGAGGGGGAAGCCGGGCGGTGGTGGCGCACGCCTTTAATCCCAGCACTCGGGAGGCAGAGGCAGGCGGATCTCTGTGAGTTCGAGACCAGCCTGGTCTACAANTGAGCCACCATGTGGTTGCTGGGAATTGAACTCAGGACCTTTGGAAGAGCAGGCAATGCTCTTAACCTCTGAGCCATCTCTCCAGCCCCTAATTTTATTTTTTAAAGTATTATTTGTCTTGGACTAACATAAAAGCTCCAATAAAGTGCTTGCCTTGCACAAGCATGAGGCCCTTGAGTTCATTTCCAGAACCCTTGTAGAAAGCCATGCAATAGCATACACTTGTAATCTCAATGCAGGGGCTCGCAGGCCAGTCCAGCTGAAACAGAGTTTCCTGTTTAATAAGAGACCTTGTCACAAAAAAACTAAGGTGGAAGACACCTCATGTGACCCTCTAGGTAAGCACAGCTGCACATACATATGCACAAATTCATGTCTCACACACACCTGTACTGTCAGGTGACATGCCGTGATGTTTTCGCCAATGACAAGCCTATGAAAGAGGATGGCCCCAAAGATGATGCCGTCTAGTGGCACTGTGGCTATCTTGGGTTATATAGGTACACTGGATGATGCTCACATGGCAAAACCTCCCAACAGTATGTAGCTCAGAACATTGTTACTAAAGCAACATGGGACTGGATTTCATTGCCTCGCCTCCAGTTTCAATTAAACAGACTGGTTCACTATGGGTTCCTTTCCTCTTTTTTATTCTAGATACTTTTTTAAAAGTGTGTTTCTTCCTTCCTTCCTTCCTCTCCCTTCCTTCCTTCCTCTTTCCCTTCCTCCTTCCCTCCTTTCCTCCCTCCCTCTCTTCATCCTTCTTTCCCTCCTCCTTTCTTTTTCTTTGTTCTTTCTCTCTCTTTCCTTCACCCTCCTCCTCTCTCTTCATTCTTCCTTCTTTTTTGCGATGCTGAGGATCTAACCACTGATCTACTCCCCCCCCCAGTCCCCTCGGGCTCATTGGCTAATTCTAATGCTCTCTTTAGCTTTGCTTTTTGAGAATTTGATCATTGTGTTCATTCTTCTATATTCTAATTTCTAGGGTTGATCTTTTGCTGAAAATTTGGGAAAACTGCTCATTATTTCTCTGTATATATATTTTTGTCCCCTGGTCTGGGTGCACATATGTTAGCTTGTTAGACATTGTCCTATTGCAAGCTGAGCATTTCTCCATTGGGTTCCTAATACCATTTTCTCAGTTTGGACCATGTTGTGTTATCAAGTTCACTGACCACTTATATCAGTCCTAATCTGCTTTAAACCTGCTTAATAAATGTTTATGCTTTTATTGCTGTCTAGTTGACATGTAATAAACCACACATATTTAAAGTATAAGCTTTGAGTTTGGACCCAGGTATTGCCATGAAAACATCACTGTGGTGAAGATCATTCTCTCTTACCCCCCAAAAGTGTCCTGTGCTACATTACAATCCATCCCCTCCCTCAATCTTGATTCCCAATGACCACTGGGCTGGCTGATTACTGAATCTGCATTTTCTGGGACTTCAAGTGATTGACTAGCAGTGCACAGTAGCATAATCTGTTCTCTCTGGCTTCCTCAATGCAGCATGATAATTATATACTAGTTCTGTTCAGGTGTCAGCACTGTGCTCCTGCCTTACAGTGTTCTGTTATATGGATATGTCAGTCCTTGAGGACATTAACCGGCTGATGGACATCTGAGATGCTCCCTGTTTCTTTCCACCAGCGATGAAATTGCAGTGAGCATCCATGTTTTTGTCTTTGTGGAAGCTCCAGTTTCCTTTGTGCACACACGTTAATGTGGAGTGACGGTGTCAGAGACATGGCTTCAGAAACTGCCCATTTGTACCATTTCACATTCCCATCAGCACACACCCACAGCAGAGCAAAAGACAATGGGATGCTTAACGTATTGGCAATATATTGTAAAGTCTGTAATGTGTACGCTAGGATATATGCTAAATTAGCACAGAGGCCAGGGAAGGGAGAGTGGAACTCATGATTATAAAGCTCTCACACAGTGTGAGACATTGCTGTAAGGAAGTGTGTGCTGTCATGCAGCTACTGCCAACAGATAAAGAAGGGGAAAAAAAAAAAGAAGGGGCATGGCTTAAAAGACGATGCAGAATCATAGAAAGTTCTCCATCCAAAACATAAAGACAGATAAAGAAAAAGGGAGAACAAGGAAGGATGGGGTACACTCAACCAGCATGATTTAGTGAAAAAATCCCTCACCCAAGGAAACACGCGAGTTTCCAAAGCACAAGGACCACACATCAAGGTAAGTATCTACTGTGCTGAGAATAATTCTCAGTGAGTGCAAAAGAATTCCAGTTGTGCAGAGAATTGGACATGCTGAAGATGCTCAGATAAAAGCACCATCAGAGGAATGAAATAACATGTCTTGGTTAAGGTTACCATTGATATGAAAAGACACCATAACCATGGCAACTCTTATAAAGGGAAGCATTTAGTTAGAGCTTGTTTATAGTTTTGGAGGTTTAGTCCATGTCATCATGGCAGGAAACATGGCAGCACGCAGGCAGGCATGGTGCTGGAGAAGGAGCTGGAACTTCTTCATCCAGATCTGCAGGCGACAGAAAAGAGAGAGACACTGGGCCTTGTTTGGGCTTTGGAAACCCCAAAGTCCACCCTCAGTAACACTTCCTTCAACAAGGCCATACCTCCTAATCCCTCCCAAGTAGTTCCATTCCCTGAGGCTTAAACATTCAAACATATGGGGCCATTCTTATTTAAACCTCCACAACATGACCCATTAACATGAGTCAAACAAGAGAGTCCTTTGAAGGAATGCAGATGCACAGAAAAATATAGAGTGGGGGGGGTCATTAAACTAGAAGGTCTAGATGACCTAGGTTTTCACCTGAAGAAACAAAAGGAGAGCTTAAATGAAGAAAAAGGCATTTAAGATGCAACTAGACAACAATGCAATTGAAAATCAGAGAGAGAGAAATATAATAAAACCAAAAGCTTTTCCTTTTAGAATAATTAAATTGCATTTTCTTTAAATGGTTTAAATGTTTTAGTTCTGGGGGGTGGGCAGGGTGGGTATGTGCATAAATATGGTGCAGAGCTCACAGAGGTCAGAAGAGGGCAGTAGAGCCCCTGGAGCTGGAGTTACAGGGTTATGAGCCACCCACTGTGGGGACTGAGAACCAAACTCACGGTCTCTGCAAGAGCAGTTTTGCTCTCACCCGCTGAGCTGCCATCTCTCCAATCATCCCCCCTTCCTTTTTATTGGGTCCCCACCAGACTAGACTTGATTTTTAGTGCCTCCAATATTTGTTGGGCACAACACACACACACACACACACACACACACACACACACACACACACACGTTACACTACACTGATTGGAGCCATATGAGAGCCCTGTCTCCCTTGTTTACTGTTCTCAAATTATCCAAGAATGAGGTAATCCCATGCTCACTTTAGGGAACTCCTGAGAACTGGTTCTAGTAGACTCTGATGAATAAGAACAGTGAATTTCTGCTCAAAAACCTCCTTTGTTTACTACCGACAGTGTGGTGTAATGAAATAGAGATGGCCCTCTGAGTCTAACTAAACTGTCCTTCAGATCCTGCCTCAGTCTCTTAGGGTCATGATCTTGGAAATGTATTTTGTGGCTCTGTGAAATGTGCTGACGAGAATCTCCATATCGCTGTGGGACTAAAAGATGCATAGAAAGCAGCTGCTGCCCTAGCTGCTGCCCTAGCTGCTGCCATAGCTGGTACCATAGTTGCTGCCGTAGCTGCTGCCGTAGCTGGTGCCATAGTCACTGTCGTACATGCTGCCCTAGCTGCTGCCGTAGCTGCTACCATAGCTGGTGCCATAGCTGGTACCATAGTTGCTGTTGTAGCTGCTGTCATAACTGGTGCCATACTTGCTGCCATAGCTGGTGCCATAGCTGGTACCATAGCTGGTGCCCTAGTTGCTGCCCTAGCTGCTGCCCTAGCTGGTGCCATAGCTGGTGCCGTAGCTGGTGCCGTAGCTGGTGCCGTAGCTGGTTCCCTAGTTGTTGCCATAGCTGGTGCTATAGCTGGTGCCATAGCTGGTGCCCTAGTTGCTGCCCTAGCTGCTGCCATAGCTGCTGCCCAGCAAAATGACCTCCTCCTTCCCTTTCTCCTTTCCTTCCTATGTTGGAAGCAGTCATCAACTTACTCTAGGTAAATTAAGAATGTTTCCAGATGTTAATATACAAATGAACCCAGGTTGTCCTTGAACTCAGGGTCCTCCTGCCTCAGTCTTCCAAGGGTTGGAATCACCACCATGGGCTACCACGCTCAGTTTGGATTTTTCTTCAGTTGTGTGTATTCTAACAAATCATGAAGCATCAAAGATCCTGTTCAGCCTAGCAAGCCTCTTTCCAGGATTTGTGGTACACCCTTGTGCCACTCCTGAGAACACAGTGAAAGCAGAAGAGTGGGTTCTGTTCAGCGGGCACCAGAGTCCTGAATCCAGTTGTCTCCCAGTGAGTCAGTTCATGGCTGAGATGCATGGTGTCTGTTCTTGGCAGGTTCAGGGCAGCATGGGTGACTTGCCTGCCTTGGGTGCAGTTCTCTCTGCCACTCACCCAGCTCTGCCTGATGCGTTCGACTGGACAGCTAGTGACTAAGCAAAAGGGCACCAGGGACACCACTCTCACCAGCATCCCCAACTCACGTCAGCAGCCCAGCTCATGCTGCCGTCTGCGTCACTCTGTCTGGAACACTCCATTGACAGCCAAGCCTCGCAAGGGGCAGAGGAGCCCTGCCCTGAACTACTGTAAGAAATACTGTTTTTCTGTTTCTTCCCTGACAGAAATAGGGGGTTACCATCCTAGACATCCTAGAATATAAACCGGAAACCTTTCTGGGATGTTTCCTGCTGTTTACAGTTAGAATCTAGCTGAGCATAGAGTTACTTGAAGGCCTGACTGTGCACAATGTCCAAGATAGCTCACCCAGCTATAGGGTGTCAACCGGGAGTGCAGCAAGACATGAGACTGGGCTTCCACAGCACAGTGACTGAGACCTGAGGGATATTGTTCTAAGATTAGCATGATTGACCCAAGTGTCCCTCCACATACTTCCACACCTCTTGCGACATTGCCCATGTACTCCTTACATCTCTCGCTGATGCGACAAAACACCCAAGAGAAGCAGCTTATGGGGTTTTATTCAGATCACAGCTGGAGAGATACAGTCCATCCCAGGGAGAGAGTCACGGCTGCAGGGGCTAAGTCAGCTCGGCCCACTGAATCCACAATCAGGAAGCAGAGAGATGAATGCCGGGTCTCAGCTTGCTTTCTTCTTTTTATGCAGTCTGGGAACCCAGCCACGGAATGGTGCTGTCCACATTCAGGGTGCATCTTCCCTTTTCAGCTAAACGCTCCTGGTAACACCCTTATAAATGTACTCTGAGGTGTCTTTCCATGGTGGTTCCAAAGCCAGTCAAGCTGACAATGAAGATGAGCCATCAAACCCTAGAAATCTTAGAGCATCACTAAGGGCCGCTTCTATTGGTGGGGTAAGTCATTAAAGTCAGCCCTGATTTGGAGTGGGGCTGATATCACAGTCTACATCCTGATTGGCAGATGGAAATCTATACAGGAGGAGCCTGTGGGCTTGGACAGGCTGTCGGGGCTACCTTCGAAAAATACGCTTACCAAGCATTCGCCGTAGAACGTTCGTGGGCCACTAGCATGCTCCTCATAGGGGACACGTGCTTTGTGTTTATCCCTTGAGACTCTCAGGGTGGTGCATGTGACTGGTTTACAGATGCCCACCCTGGGGTGTCTCAGCATCAGTTCACACCACCTGGCCATGCCTTGAAGCGTTAGTTCAAGCTCTGGGTTTGCTTCTTGCTTCCAAATCAGAGGTGCTGCTGGGCACACTTGGTGCATTGCTTTACCCCCTGAGCCTCAACTCCCAGAATTGTTAGGAAGGTCTAAGGACACACCGGAAGTGAAGGTGTTTTGTAAACTGTAAAGACCAAGACTGTTGATGGACCCGTAGCTCCACGCTTGGAGGCCCTCCTTCTCTGTACCCAGCTGAGGCAGGAGAAACCGGCTCAAGCTAATCAGATGTCGCCTGGAAGCCACTTGCTAGGTTCCAATGCTTAAGGATGTCCTCGGGGATGCTTTTTTTGTTGCTATAGATGCTGAGAGTGCATAGCGAGTGGATGAGACGCCAGGATGCTGGCTTAGGTGGGTGTTCCATGAAGGTTGGTCAGTGAACAAATGAGTCAATGGTGGCTAAACGAGAAGACTGAAGACGGTTCAGCCAGGCATTTTGTTCAGAATGCCTTGCAGACCTTTGAAAGCTCAGCTGTACCTCTTAATATTCTTGACTTACTTTATTTCCTTTATACAAAAGCAGACAGTACAGGTAAAATACCAGGCAGGTAAAATATGGCTTTATCTCTTCCTCAGACTCCTGGGATCATAAGAGGTCCTACCTTGTTTCTGGGATACCTAATGATGCTTCTGTTAGGGCCTCTGCCTGTCTCCCAGGAGGGCTGACCCCCTCCACTTTTTTTGAGCACAGTGCAGTCAGGACTCACGTACCAGACACTGGCTGGTACCAAGGACACAGCCTGGTCATTTCTTCAGTGCACTACCTCTCTGTGGCCCCCTGCGACTGCCGTCACTTCTTCCTCCCCAGCATCTACCCGCCTTGAATCGTGCCAGCTCAGAGGACACCGGCCGGTGAGGAAAGATTAGATGAATAAACAAATGTCCTCATGTTCCGAGTGAACGACTTTGGAAAACACTCCGGGCTTGTTCTGGTTCAGTGAAAAGTGAGCATTTGGCTTCCGCCAGGGTGCATTCCACTCTAGGTTCCAGGGTTGTCTCTGTCCAGGACTCTGCAGAAAAACGTGGGTTTCTCCGTGAGTCGGGACTGCTCACGGGTTCTGAGAGCTGCAAAGGGTGCTTCATTAGGGCCAGAGAGGCAACTGAAGCCTTCACCTTCCCTGTGTCCCCAGAACCCTGACACTGAGACAAGTGTCCCTGAGGCTGCAGCAGACGTGGTAGGCATGTCCCTCACTTATCTCCTGCTCTAAGGCTGGCCCTGATTTGTGCCCCTTGGTCACAGGGGGCCTGGCCTCAGACAATGCATAGTGTGCAGGACCCAGGCAGCCCTGGGCTGATCACAAGTGTAGCATTGAGCTGCTGTGGCGTCAAGGAAGGGACTCTGAGGCCTCTTTGTTCCAGGGTTCACATGGGGTGGTTGCTTGGCTGTCCACACAAGTATGCAAAGACTCCATGACCCTGGAGGTGGAAAATACCTGCCTGGGCCAATCAGAGCAAGGATTAAGTGCAAGGCCAAGGAAGGTGACCAAGGGAACAGAGCTGTGCCTGTCCTCTGACATGCACCTGCAGGCAGTCACCGGGAGTCATTCCCAGCCAGCAGCCCCACCACAATGCAAACTTTGAAGGGTTCTATTATTAGGCAGGGGATGGGGAAAAGTTGAGGCTTAGGGACTGCCAAGTGCTTAGGTAGGGTTGGTGAACCGGAGAACCGGAAAACACTGGTCCCATGGGATCACAGATGACATGCCCATGAAGGAACAGAGGTTACAGAAAGCTCCTGCTTGCTTTGGGAAGCCAGGAGCCAGTGTGTTACGTGGGAACTCTGCAAGGGGTGGCCAGGTATGGAAAGAATGTAGGCCTTGGGTTTCTTCATTTCCAGGCTTAAATCTGGGCTCTGTGTGCTGTGGCTGGGTAATCTTGGGCAAGCTGTGTGACTGCTCTGTGCCCCCGCAGGAAACATTAGACTCATTACAAGTTTGTAAGAGAAGCCAGAGTCAGGCCCCTGCGTATCTCTCGACTGGAGTTGTCACTACTATTTCAGGGCCTTCAAACAGGGTCCCTCTGATCTTCCATGCTACCAGACCAGACGTCACCCAGGCTGGGCTCCAAGCTGCCTCTGTGAAAGTTCAGAAGGAAAAGCGACAGGACTAGAAACAGGTGTCTCGAAAGCACGCCATGTGTTTGTGGGACCAAGCGGTCTTGTCTCACCGCACTGTTTGGGCATCATGAGAGACACAGCAGTTTCCCCGGCCCCTGCCCACCAGATCTCAGAAGCTCTACCCTTCCTAGATGTGCAGATGGCAGATGTCCCCTAGAGTGGGTAAGGACAAAGCAGGGCCTGCTGTTTGACTTGTGCGTGCTGGGCTCTGCAGACAGCAACCCAGCTCCCTGAGTCTTCCCCCTTTACATAGGAAACACCATGTTCTGAAAGCGCTCATTCAGCCCCTCCTCCATGCCCAACCCTACCGGGTTCTGAGGTCCAAGTTGGAGTACTACTCCCTCCAGAAAACTGACTGACTTCCCCAGACTCGGAAACGGGCTGTATTCTGCCTGGTCTCCCAACAACCTCTCCTGATTTGCGGCTCAGTTAGAGTTGGTGGGGCCATTTGAGGTGGTTTGGGTGTCACATGAAGGACAGCTAACCAAGGATTTCTTTGATGCCAGGGGCAAACAGCTCTGTGCAAGGTTAGCAGCTGAGGCAGGAGCAAGGACTGTAGGGAAGATATGACAACAGAAGGAAGCCCTGTGAGCAGCTGCTGATTGGCTAGGAGCCTGAGCCTTGCCGTTCACACCTATAAAATGGAACTAATCACCCCATCTCCAGAGGACTCCCATGGTTTTGGGTTCTGTAAATGGTGTCTGTGACCATGATGACTGGTGTCAGCACTAAGGAAGCAAGATGTGACCGGGCTGTGCCAGGTAGGGTTGATGTGAGCAGTCTGCAGACAGCTGGGCACCCTGGACTGCTACAGAGCTCAGAACAGCCTTCCCCCCTTGGGAGGCTAGGAGAGCAGCTACATTGTTGAGCTAGCCCATGTGGGGTCAGCAGTGCCCCCTACTGGATAGTTTATAGAGCAGGGGTAGCGGTCTAGCCCCTTGGACTTCCCAGAGTAGTCTGAGCCTGTCTGGCACCTCAGCTGGTTTGACACAACCTTCCAGTCAAAGAACAGATCGTGAAGACTCTCTCAGCGCTAACTCCTTGCCCACTTTCCCACACCCTGCTAATGCCTGCCTTTCTTGGTCCAGCCAGGTTCATCCTTGCATTTCTCAGCTTTAAGCCAAGCGTCTTCCTCTGTGGAAACAGAAGCAGTGAGCTTGGGGTGACTGGACAACACCCACCTGCCATTTTGCCTCTGAGGAGAAGGAGCCTGTGCCTGTGAGCATGCTCAGTTGGCTGAGCAGTCTGTCCTTCCTCAGCAAGAGGGGAGAAGGCTCCCTTCCTCCATGTACCCGGTACTTTCTTTTCCCCAAGTACTTCCTGAGCTTGCCATAGGCAGTTGTGGGCATGCACGCTGGGCATTGACTCTTCCTGGACCGAGGGATTGGGTGGGGGCTCTACTGTGGTCCCCGGGTCGGAATGTCTACAGACTTCCTAGTCCGTTTCTGCAGAGGGCAGGGATTTTCAACCTGCATGTGGACATGAGATGGCCAGATAGAAAGTCACCTTGACCCCTCCTCTTGTGGGACAGGAAAATGTCCTTGTACTGGGAGCTAAACTTTGTTACCCAGGCAGGTCCCAAAGTGCTTAAATGGGATTTTCTGGTGAGAGGGATGACCTCAGTGTCTTTATTTTTCCAAGTGTCAAGAGTTGACCTCCAACACCCATAAAGCACAAGTTTACCAAGTTGAGAGAAAGGGGGGCAAGGACAGGGATTCAGGTGGCTTCACTCACCTCCTACCAGGTCTGTAGCATCTCCCACTGGGACCCTAGAATTGTGCTCTGGGGGGGTCTGCCTTGCTAAGCTCATTTTCTAACTGCCTTGTCCATGCATAAATGCAAGGCTACTCACAAAGCTACATGAGTCACGGGCACTGCAGAGGGCCAAGGCACAGACTGACCAGGTGGCAAATGGTTTGCCCTCTTGGCTAGTATTCACCAAGAGAGTCTCCTGGCTCTCTTCCAAGATGACAGACTGAATTCTATCCCAGCCTGCTGATGGCCTCCAGGAATTCCTGTCACAGCCTTGAGCTGGGCTAGCTAGGAACTTCCCTGGGGGGGGGGGGGAGGTGTTCATTTTTTTTCAGGCTAACTATAAAAAACAAAATTAAGAGATTCAAATTCAAATTGATTTTTGCTTATAAGTTGACAAAGATACATTTTAGTGTTTGTATCATGAATTGTTGGAGGATAATTCTATTCAAATCTATTTTGGGGATTTTTTGAGGGGTGTCTAAATCCAAATTTAACTATACATCTTTGATTTGATTTGTTAAAATTGCGAACCTACAGACACATAAACACACATGTGTGTGTGTGTCCTCTCCATATCCATGAATACAGCTCCCTTGCTATCTATGAAACATTGGTCCTAAAATCCCCTCAGATACCCAAATCTACTGATACTCAAGTCCCTTACATAAGATGATGAGGCTTTTGAATGTCACCTGGACACATCCTGCCATGCACTTTGATGCCACATAAAGAAATATGCTGTCTTGCTCAGGAAACCATAAGAATGTACAGATGCAAATATTATAGGTCTATGTTTTCCAAATATCTATGACAGCCGTTGGCTGAGTCTACAGACAATTCCATGTTTCCACAAATAAGGAGAGCCTGCTTACACGTGAAACCTGACATGCACACACATTACTGGTATGTCTAGTGGCTGGATTCTGATTCACACATATGCAAGCAAACACATATACATGTACACACACACACACACACGTACACACTCACCCCCCTCCCTTCTCTGTGGACCAGCACACTGCATCTCCAAGGCACCTTCAAAGTTGAGTTTATAGCCCTTAGGCCTGCAATTGTTTCCTAGGGCTGTTTCCCCCTAGATTCCTCTAGGAACCTGTGTTTGCTGGCAGCCATTGCTCCTTCCTGAAGCTCCAATGGAGTTAACGGCTTGGGCCTGGTTTTGGACCAGAGGCCTGGAAAGGTGGCAGACTCTCCCCTCCCATTCAGTCTCCTTGCCCTCTCTCTCCCTAATGGCTTCTCTGTTACTTTCTGGCCTGTGAGCTGCTGGCTGGTGGGCCTAGTTGGGAGCAGGCCTTTTCCCTCCCACTCCCCAGCTGCTCATAGCTGGTTTACATCCGGGCAGTGCCTACAGGGCCAGCAGCCTGGATGTTCTGAGAATTTTATTGGCACCTCCGTCAAGATGAGGACCATGGGGGTCCTTGGGGCCATTCGGAGCTGCTTTATTGGAATGGGCCTTCCAGACACAGCAGGGAGCAGCCGGTTCAGGGGAATCTGGTTTCTCTGCAGGCTTGGGCTTGTTTCCTCTCTGTTTGGCTTGGCAGAGCTGCAGCCTGGCCTGTTTTGAGCTGCACCTCATGTTTGGACTTTTTGTGGCCTGTTGGTGGATGCGGCGGTGCAGGGTTAGCCATTTCCCCCACAGCCACAGGGACACAAACAGAGCTTTGTGTCAGCTGGCAGCAGGTGGAATGGAGAGAGCTCAGGCCCCTCCAGGGCTCAGGGGGACAGCTCTGGAGTTTGAAGCCGTTAAAACGCAAATAAAAACACTCCACAGCACCTACACCTTGGGAACCCAAGGCTGCCTGTGAGAGGACTGTGTGGCTGGGTCTCAATTACCACCAACTCCTTTGGGATCTGGGATAGGAAAGAGGCAAACAGAATTAGTATTCTGCATGGGGATTTAAATTTTAAAGTCTCTCAGGGGGTAAAGTTCACAGCCAGGTGAGCAACAGACAGACATCGGACATCGTGTCCCTGGCATTTGAAACCGGGAGGGCATGCTTAGGCAGAGAGTGTTTGGCTGAGAGAGCCCTGTGCCATCCGTGAGGTGGCTAAGGTAACCCTTCTGCATTTGCTCGATCCCCAGGTCAAATGAGTAGCAGTCTACTTGAAATAAAAGATCTGGTATCTGACTGGTGCTCCTACCTCAATTCATACTTCAAAATCTGCCCCTCGGATTGTGACTAATCGAAGACAGGGTCTCCAGTGAGACAATTAGTTAAATGAGGGCGTTAGGAAAAATCTAATTCACAATTGTATCTTTTTCTGGAGTGTGTGTGTGTGTGTGTGTGTGTGTGTGTGTGTGTGTGTGTGTGTCTGTGTGTGTGTGAGCCTTTGCATGAGGCTGTCTGTGGAAGCCAGAGATGACATCAGATGTCTTTCTCAATCACTTCTGCACCTGATTTTTTTTTTTTGAGACAGGGTCTCTCCCTAAACTTGGATCTCATCCTTTTCGCTAGACTAGCTGTCCAGTGAGCCCTCCCACCCCGCATCCCCTTGTCTCTGCCCTCCAGCCCTGTTTGTTATATGGGCGCTGGAGATTCAAACTCGTGCCCTCATACTGGCACAGTAGGTGCTGTTCTGCCAGGGTTAAATTTAGAGAGAGCACAGCAAGGGCCATCTCCTCAGCCTACAGCTGTGTCTTCGTAAGAAAACATTCGAACACGGACACACACAGAGGATCATGTGAGACACAGGGAAAAGACAGCATGGAGAAGCCAAGTGAGAAGCTTCATCAGAAAACCAGCTCTCTCCACCCCTGATCTCCAGAGCTGGGAGGAAATAGAGTTCCATTGTCTTTGGCATTTGGCTGGACAGTGCCAGGGAGCTCAGAGGGTCGGCAGCAAGGAGGGAGTCAGCCTAGTGTG
>JAQHUG010000055.1:963831-977526 GCA_028555095.1 Dicrostonyx torquatus | reverse complement strand
CGCCTTTAATCCCAGCACTCGGGAGGCAGAGGCAGGTGGATCTCTGTGAGTTCGAGGCCAGCCTGGTCTACAAGAGCTAGTTCCAGGACAGGCTCCAAAGCTACAGAGAAACCCTGTCTTGAAAAACCAAAAAAAAAAAAAAATAGTTCTTACATTGAACTCTGTAATCTTGAGGGACTGGGAATCCATCAGACTCACACCCAGACACTCCACACATGCACATAGCAGCACCTGGACAGGCCCTACCTCCCTCTGGTGGTGTCTTCCGCTGATGCTGACCAGTTGATTGCTGTTTTCTGCCTAAAGTCTATAAGCCCATGAGTTTAAAGACCCAGACTTAGAACAAAGCCATCACTAGAAAGAAATCAAGGCCAGAAGAAGAGCAGACACGTCTCTCCACTGTTTTCAAGATAGCACCCAGCTCCTTCCTCAACACAGCCTCAGAGTCCTTCCTAACCTGTGCTGTAGGCAGTCATGAGAAGACTTATAGGGCCCTCATCAGTAGGAGAGTCAAGATCACCGGCACTGCTTACCATCCTTAAGGTCTTGCTGTGCCCTGCATAGCTGGTGGTCTGGGGGTTGTGATGGACAAGAGATGAATAGTGAGGATTCCACTGTGCTCCCTTTTGCATGTTCTTGATCTTACAGGCCACTAGAAGGCAGAGTTGGAGGGCTATTAAGCCACCCTTAGATCATGCCCTTAAGGTAACATTTCTATTTCTTTCAGACATTGATTTGTTGCTTTGTTGAGATAGTGTCTCACTTTGTAGCCCAGGCTAGCCTAGTATTCATGGCAATCCTTGTGGCAAGAGCTGGGGTCATGAGACTGAGCCATCAGGCCCCGTTCTTAGTCGTCCCCCTCTCTGACAGCCACGGTAAGAATCAGGTACAGCATCATGCAGCTGTGTGGGTGGAAGCATCTGGCAGCTGCTGATGCTGCTTTATCATTTAATGAATTACCATGGAGTGCAGGGCTCTATTCCTCCTGTCCCATTTCCAGGACACATTCAGATTTTAGTATGTGTCAAAATGGGAGGTGTTTTCTGTTCAGTTTGTGGGGTTTCATTGCGGTAGAACATGCCTTTCAGCAAAACTTTGATGGCAAGGAGGCAGTTGGTTTGTGAAATGCCTTCTCTTTGTTCATAGCCCAAAATATCGCTGTAGTCCAAAGCTCTGCCTGTGGGTGTCCAGAGGCTGGCTCTAACTGCACAAGGCCCCAATACCTTCTGACTCCTGCCGAATGCCTCCTAGCTCCTCTCCCACAGCTCAGAGGGATCACTGAATTATCATACTGCCTGGAACAGAACGAGGAATCCAACTTCACTCTCTGGCTTCTGAAGTATTGGTTTAATTAGACTCAGCACTGAAGCAGGATCTCCCAGGGATATGCGCCCAGAGCCCTGTGAGGCTCCCAAGTACAGTGGTTGACTGAGTTATGTGTACACAACTCTGCATGCCTGTAGGCATGTGTGATATGTATATGTGTGGTTTATATACCTGATGGTTATGTGTGTTGAGTTCCAATCTGTAACTGAAGGTAATTCAGTAGTATCTGTGTATAGTATGAAATGTGGTGTGGTATGAAGGTATTGTGTGTATTGTATGTGAACATTTGTGCTGTGGTTCCTTCTTTCTACCCTTATGTAAAGTTTGACTTTGGGTTTAGTTGCAGAGCTCTCTGATACAACCTGTTACCTTGCTGTCATCATATGACCCACAGTGATGTAGAGCAAGAGTTTAAGAAAGACTGACACTGCCATAAGTCTTGTCTACCCCTTCTTCTTCTCCTTCTCTTCTTCTTCTTCTTCTTCTTCTTCTTCTTCTTCTTCTTCTTCTTCTTCTTCTTCTTCTTCTTCTTCTTCTTCTTCTTCCTTTTCTTCCTTCTCCTCTTCTTCTTCCTCCTCCTCCTCTTCTTCTTCCTTTTCTTCCTCTTCCTCTTCTTCTGTTCTTCTTCCTCTTCCTCTCCTCCTCCTTCTCTTCCTCTTCCTCTTCTTCCTTTTCTTCTTCCTCCTCCTCTTCCTCCTTTTCTTCTTCTTCCTCTTCTTCACTTCTGACATACAATAGAAGCTCATAATCTCTTATTAATCTTTGTAGTGCTGGGGATTGAATCTAGGATCTCTACCATAATTAGGCAAGCATTCCAGCAGAGCCGCCCTCCCATCCTACTGCTGCAAGCCTGTGAGCCCTCTAGGAAGGGCTCTTGATAGGTGAACAAAAGCGTTCACCCTGAGCACACCAGTCCTCCTCTACCTCCAGTCTCCCCCATACTCGCTCATGAACAAAGAGGCATGGCAGGAAGGGTAGTGGCGGTCAATGTCATTATTTAGTACATAGGCTTCAGGACACGAAACTCAGCTGGAAATCAGCAAAGCATGGAAATGCATGCATTGCCAAGGAGACCAGTTAGTGAGTTGCCACTTCTGTAAGAAGGAGGTGCATTAGGGAGGATAGTCCTGTTGCTGGTTTTGTTTGAAAGAGGTCATGTGGAAATAGGGCGTACATGGATATTGAGCACCCAGAGGTGTGGCCCAGGGAGGTGCTGTGGACTTGCTGGATCATTGCCCTTGAACTCTTCGCAAAGTGCTCCTCTGTGGTACATGAAGGGTAAAGTGGGAATACCATGTGCTTTGCCCTTTGTCTGAAAGTTCTGGATATTATGGGGCACTTCCAACTCAGATTCTCTACAAGGAAGGGGAGGATTGGAGGAGACAGCCTGCTGAGGATCATCAATCATTGCTAAGAGTGGCAGTGGAGACCAGGAGACATTTCCATTGGCAACTCCATGGCTCAGCAACCCCTCCTGATGGCGCCATCAGGAGTGGGCAGCTAGGATCCGGAGAGGGTATAGGGTAGAAGGGTTGCTTGTGGAATCTTAGCATCCACTCTTACTCCTGCAACAGTTGTGTGAGCCACTTCCCCACCCATGACAAACCCATTTCTCCCCAAACCAGCTAGACTGAACTCTGTTGTCTGCAATTGAACTGACTGATTCTAGAATCTTCCCTCAACTAGTCTCCCCAGGACACTTGGGAGTCCTATTCTTGTCACAGGGCTTTAGTGTCAACCTAAACATGATGGAGAATGTCAAGTGCAGATGATGAATGGGATACCCTGCTTCAAATCCACCAAGGAGGATTGAGAAGACGATGGGGCCAGTCCTGGACAAATGGTCCCTGTTCTTGTTTACCATGTACCTGTATATTTAAGTCCCAATCTCATCCAGTCCTCAAAACTGTGTTTCTCCAAGGGAATAGTCAGCGAGGCTGAGAACTTGCCCAGGGCCAATTGCTTTGTAGAGGCAGTTATTCAAACCACATGCTCACCAGGCCACTCCAACCCTGTCGGATTCACCACTCTGAGGAAAGAAAATGAAGAGCAAAAGAGAGCCCGTAAAGACTATTTTTAAAACATAAAATCTTAATTTTGAGGTGATTCGAGAAAGCCTGCAAAAGCAGCACAGAGTTCCCACCACCTTCTCCCAGCCTCCACTGACCCCTTACATACCACGGGCATTTGTCAAAATCAAAAGAACATTAACGCCGGCATAGCCGTGTGAAGGGAACTCCAGACAGCATTTCATTGGCTTCCTTCTAATGGACCCTCGCTGTTCCAGGATGCAATCCAGAACATACACTGCACTTAGACTTTTTAAAAAAAAAAAACAAAAAAAACCTTATTCTTTCTTGTCACCTCCTTCCAAGAGAAAGGGGCTTCAATTACTTGCACATGCTCAAGGCCGAGAAACACACGCACGAGCAACGTGAGCTGGGCTGTAGCTCAAAACGATTTGAGCAATTTCCCTTTACACTCTTCGGTGGATGAGCCCTCTCAGGGAAACTGGCAGCTGAAGGCCACAGGACAGGACAGGCCAAAGCAGAGCCAGATGCCAATTGCAACGGCTTCCAACCATGCTAGTTCCCAGCAAATTGGATCTCTGTTTGTCCGGGACACAGTATAAAGAGGGAAGCAGTATAAAGAAGGTCATGGAGGCAGCCGGAACTAGCAGGGACCGATGACAGAGAGGCCATGTTGAAGGATAATGTTCTTACCCAGGAGTCCACAAGAAGAGGATGAGCCTCCCCCCTGCAACCTGTCACTGCTGCAATTGAAAGCTGTGGATGAAATCAGAGGGAACTGTTTCACACCTGACTTAGGAAAAAAAAAGTCACAGTCATAAAAATGAATGAATCACCCAGCCAGGCACACGAGCACTCCAGGCAGATTGGGAAAGCATGTGTGTGATTAACGGTACATTTACGGTGAGTGGAGTCCCTGAAAGGTGCTAGACAGAAAGGAGAGGGACTGGGTCCAGATTTCTTACTGAAACTGTGTTTTCACACCGAGGTTCTTAACTCCTGGAAAGATGGATGCTTCTACAGGGAGGTTACTTAAAAGAACACCATTACCAAACCCACATACAAACCCAGGGTGGAGGACCCTGTGGGGCAAAGCTCTTATGCAAGCTCCATTATCATTGCTGCTGATGACCGTTAGGAGGGGAGGTGCCTCTAGGGGCCATAATGCCCACCAGAATCCCTTGGAAGGTATTTGTGTTATTTAAGACTTTAAACCCCATGGGCTGGGTGGACCTCCTTCCTTCAGGAGTAAATTCCTTGTCACAGCTGTGATCTCCTTGTCCAACTAGCAACAGGAAGTCCTCAGGAATTAACCCATGGTGAGCCCTGGGTCAGTGGCTAGCTTCTCAGACCTCACTATGAGCAGAGTAGCGTTCCTTGTCTGGGAAACACACAGGCCATGTGAGATGGACTGCATCCCACACATACATACACATGTACAAGTACATACATGTGCGCGCGCTCACACACACACACACACACACACACACACACACACACACACACATACACACGCCATGTCCCCATGCGGTTCCTACTGCAAGAGCCATACTACCACATCCATCCTGTTTCTTGCCTGAAGTTGACAGGGTGGAGAAGGCTGATCTTCAAACCCAAGAACTGTTAAAGAGCTAAAGGGCTCTGGTCCATAGGTGGAAATTGGTTTGAGGCAGGCAAAGAAAGTTAAGGGGCCAGGGGTTTGCAGCCCCTAACAATATAGAATGATAGAAATGGGTTAATTTAAGTTGTAAGAGCTAGTTAATAATAAGCCTGAGCTGATAGGCCAAATGGTTTGTAATTAATATTAAGCCTCAGTGTGGTTATTCAGGAACTGGTGGGTGAGAGAGAAACCTCCAATTACAATAATCTTGCTGCATCTTCCACCTCATGCCTTCCCCAGATAACCCCCGACTTCAGAAGAAGGACTGGCAACCACACAGCATCTCATAGACCAAAATAGAGCTCTTTATTTCCAAACATAGAGCAGATACATTAAAAGAAAAACATAAAGCAACAATGAAAACATGAACTCATCTTTCAGAATACTGCTGCCACCAAAGTGAGCAAGAGGCAGGGACTCTCATGCAGCTCTATAACAGCAGTGAGCAGGGGCCGGAGGACACACACGGCTCTTCCCACAGAACTGAGAAGCACGGACGCCCTCAGTCAGCTCTGGACTTGATATGAACCGAGATAACACACACATGTTCCAAGACAGTCATTTGGCTCCAGTTCTGCCTGCCTTCCCAGAAAGCTGAACTTATCAAAAATTCATGTTTTATAATCACAGACCTGTGACATGAGGAGATGGTCCCTCTGTACTGTTTACACAAGGAAACAATGAATTTGATTGCTCTGGACACCAAGATACACTTATGCAACACACATACACACGAACCTGCACGCACATGTGCGCATACATAGACACATGCACACAGACATGCACACACCTACCCTGTCCACCTCTTTATCCCAGGAGCTCCAAGAACTTGCTCGAACTCTGCATCTTTGCTCTTCTAGAAGGATTTGGCTCCATGAATAGTGATCTCTCAAAGCAATTTCTATCCTGCATCCGCCTCTGATAGCAGTGGCCTGAGTCTATTTCCAGCCCTGCCCCTTGTACTCTATCCTGGTGCTCCCAGCTCCCACTGGCAATAGGAGTCAAAGAGCTGGCTGGCAGAGTAGCTACAGGAGAGGAATTCTGCAACCCCTGAACAGAAATGACACCTTCCAACAAGCTAACCAGATAGATATGGAAGTAGCAGTGGCCTGTGGTCCATACGGGAAAGAAAAACAACGCAAGATGAAGGTAAGCTCCACACAGTGGCAAAAAAATACCCAACTTGTGACCAGTCACCCCTGGGTTCAAATCCTAAACATCACACTTACCCACTGGCTGGCTGCTTTTAGAAAGGTTGCTAGCCCTGTCTGTGCTCTGGCCTCAGTACCTAAACATAAGCTCGTGACTCCATAGCCCAGGCCTTTAGGAGTTGGGCTGTATTGAAGGCCCTACCTTGTGAGTCTCTTTTGCTCTCTTCCCTTAGAACTAGAAGAGGGGCTACTGGCTCTGTCCCTCATCTGCACAGTGTCACCAGGAGTCCAGGTGGCTTTTGAGCTAGCACAACAATACTGAACAGGGACCCGAGGAATCACATGGCCCTTCCCACAGAGCTGAGAGGCGCTGAGGTCATTGGTCAGCTCTGGACTTGAAAGGAAGCCTGGGATCTCTTGGGAAGCTGAACTCCTCTGCCCTATCTCCTGGGATGACTGGGTACCATGCTGTGAGCACCTATGATGTTACCATGGGAACCAAAGGCAGGCAGGTGCCTGGAGGATGCTGAGTCCTGTGGGCTGCCTGTAAGGCTTGTGGTAAGAGACCTTAGGCTTTTGTTCTTTGGTTATATTTTTGAAAACAACCCTACCTCCCCTTGCTCTTATGTCAATAAATAGAAGAACATCCTCTTGTGCCTTGGGGCAGAGGGGGAAATGTTGGCTGATCTTAAGTCCTCCAGTTGCAACCCTGTCCTGGAGAGGTCTGTCTATTGGGTTATGGTGGGTCTCAGTTAGAAGGTTAGCACTAGTCTGGAAGAGCTGTGGCCCTTTTTCCCTTTCCAGGATTTGCTCTTAGAAGCTCAGTGTAGCCAAGAGAGACTGAAAGCCACTGTGTGCTTCCTGGAAGATGTGAACACAGAGCAGGGTGGCAAGTTCAGCCCAGGCTCTGCAGGATGGGGGAGCAGCTGCCTCTCTTCACTCCCAGGTTTCCCAGGATGGGTGCTCCATGACAGACAACAGGCTCAGAGACTCCTGACAACTAGCAGGTGCTGGCAGACAGCACAGAGGCCACTCCTGGAACTTCAAAGGGCCACACCTCCAAGTTCTACTAACAGAGCATGAGACCCAGATGCAGAGCTCAGAAGAACTGGAATTTTGGTTCCAATAGTAGCCGATACACCTAGGCACCAGCCTGATCCATTCTACCTTTCTTCCTTGCTAAGGAAAAATGACTTATTACTGGAATGTTCTAAGTTAATGTGGGGGTTGTGGGAAAGAAGCAGACAAGAATTTGGTCTTCTGAGGGGGCTAGGATCAGGGATGAGGATGACAAGCAGGTACTTTTCCCATAGGACAAATTAGCAGTAACACTTAAAGTGGTTTGAGGATCAGGAAGTCCATTCGGACTGGAGAGAGAGAAAGGCTCAATGACCAACTACTCATGTCAACCATAGGTATGTTAAGGGAGGGAATGACCCTCTCCTCTCTTCCAAGCTGACCTGGACAGACTACAAGACTAGGGTGAGGGGAGCAGAGGAGCCTTCACTATAGGCTGACCTCCACTAGAGGGAAGTGGGGTGTGATCCCTCCTGAGTTGTGTCTAAAAACTTAGATGTCCACAGCCATAGACAGCCGTGGGCCTCCTGCCAGGCCTCGGTGCTCAGACCCCAAGGATCTACCTTTAGCCTTCTAGAGGCCCAGCCTGTGGGCTTCCTTTCCCTTCTGCTGCCCCTCAGCTGGCCTCCCTAGTTCATCTCCTCTGCCCTCATCGTCACAGCCACTTTTAATCTGCAGAGGCCACGAGACACACTCCGACTTATTCCCAGGTCCCCCTGTGTTTCCTTCATGGCCCTCTAGCTCCTGGTAGGCTGAATAGCACATGTGGGAGGCAGATGAGCAAAGTCAAGGGCCAAAGCCCCTAGTCTGGGTTCAACATCTTATACAGAACAGACACTTCCTGGTCCAGGATATCCAAAGGGTAGGGCCTAGATTTTGTTTACCTTAATGTACCAATATGTGTAGTCCCAAGAAGGAACTCCAGGGTTTAATAAATGGGTTAGGATGAAGAGGGGACAGGGCACTTCCCCTATCTGTCTATCTATTCATCCAATACATACATACATACATCTGTCTACTATCTATCTATCTATCTATCTATCTATCTATCTATCTATCTATCTATCTATCTATCTATCTATCTATCTATCTATCTATCTATCTATCTACTTCCCCTCTCCTCTCTCTCTCTCCCTCCCACCTTCCTTCTCTCTCTTCTACTCCCCACTTCCTATCTCCCTTCCTTGTTGTCTCTCTATTTATTTATTTATGGTTTTTCGAGACAGGGTTTCTTTGCAGCTTTGGAGTCAGTCCTGAAACTAGCTCTTGTAGACCAGGCTGGTCTCAAACTCACAGAGATCCGCCTGCCTCTGCCTCCCGAGTGCTGGGATTAAAGGCGTGCACCACCACCACCTGGCTCACTGTTTCTCTTTTTAAACAGTGGTAAACACACACAACCAAACTTTGGTTCCATAGCAACTTAGTGTGCAACAGTGGCCCTCAGCCTCCGTGGTCCCTGACTCTGCTCTCCTCCTTTCCTGTTTCCCATCTGATTACCCCGGCCAGGTCAGCTCAGCTTTGATTCTCAAACCCTCTGCAGCTCTTGTTAATCTGGTCAGTCCTGGCTCCACACTAAAGGGAGGAAGAAAGGTTCCCCTTAGTCTCAGCTTGAACTGGGCTGGGCGCTGTGGAAATCAATGAGATGCCAGCCCTTTGGTGCTAGTTTCCCATGGAAAGACATCACCAGTGTCTTAGGGTTTTTTATTGCTGTCAAGAGACAACATGAACACAAAGAAAACATTTAATTGGGGTGGCTCACCTACTGCTTCAGAGGTTCAGTCCATTATCATCATGACAGGGAGCATGGTGGCATGCAGGCAGACATGGTGCTGCCTACATCTATCTCTACCAGAAGGCAGCAGGATGTTGACTGACTGTCACACTGAGGGAAGCTGAGCAAAAGAGATCTCAAAGCCCACCCCCACAGTGACACACTTCTTCCAACAAGGCCACACCTCCTAGAGGTGACACTCCCTTTGGGGGCTATTTTCTCTCAAACCATCACAGCCTGTGTCTAGTAAGCGCTCCCCCAGCCCCTGTGCCCTTCCCACCAGCGCCTCCCAGGCTTCCAAGCTCACCTGCTGTCCTGACCACTAACTCCACTTACTCCACCTGCATTATAAATGTACTCTGCTCCTGCATTCTGCACTCAGAGAACAAATGGGGCAGAAAGAGGAGCACAGGGTTGGAGACCAATGGCATTGATATTACCTGCTTGGAACCTTATACATATTCCCGGGCTGACCTAGGATGGTTACATGGGAGCACTGTCTGCAGGAGAAAAGAACAATAACACACACACATACACACACACACATACACACACACACATACACACACACATATACACATGCCCCCCCATATACACACACATACACACGTCCACACAACACACACACACTTCTAACAAAGACTTTTTCAGCTTTTTAAGCTCCAACACTTCTCTCCAGCGACACCTTCCAACTTGCTATGGTAATCGGCTAGCAGGCAGCGTCACAATAGCAGGTGTCTATATCCATTTTAAGCAAAAGAAGTTACGTCTGAAAAGCACCCAGAAATGGCTAGTATGTCATATTCCAGCTATATTCATATGAAAGTAGTAAAAATATCAGTCCCCTCTGTTAAAAAAAGTTATGCAAGCGAGCAACCCACAGTATCACTGTCAATAGTTAAGAATACAGACACCCCCACCACCCCACCACCCACATATCGCAGCTTCACCCTCCCCAGCATTTGCCACGAGACAGGACTACATTCATAGTAAACAGCTCTCTTTTCTGTTCTTTCTGTATTTCTCTTAAGTTCTGGGGATGGAACCCAGGACCTACACCTGTTGGCCAAGTGTCCCATCTCAGAGCCACTCCCTAGCCCTACTTTTCTTGGGAAGGAAGATATGGGGAGCTTGTGCAACCATCTGAAGACTGTGGTGACCAACCCACTTATGGCTTTATAGATTCTTGCTGTGTGGCTATGGGTAAGTGGCTTCCCTTCCCCGGGCCTCAGGTTTCTCAACTGTGAAATGGGGACGTAGAAAAGGAAGTGTTGATATCCTTTGCCACAGTTCTGACTAAATGGTGGGCCAATGGCCTTAGTGAACATCAGGATTCGGCTGCCTGGGTCTGAGGTCAGGGTGGTTCACCAATCTCTGATTTCCCAGCAAAGTGGCTGGGTGCAGGGGAGGCCTTGTGGCTGAGGTTACAGACCAAGCAACAAGCCCCAAGGTGTTGTATTCCTGTTAGCCAGTGCCCAGCCTTTCTGTGCTAAGATGGAAGCCGTACATGGTGTAGCCTGATGCCAGCTTGGGAGGGACTGTGTGTGGTGTGTGTGTGTGTGTGTGTGTGTGTGTGTGTGTGTGTGTGTGTGTGTGTGAAAAGGGTGGTGACCTTGGAATCGGGTCCCTCTTAGGGCCTCAGTATTCGTTGTGTTTAAAGTACCTCTCCAGGTCTTTAACACTCTGATTATGCCTCTGATGGCTAAGCCTGAGGGTTCCCACACCTTACAGACAAATTCCGTCTGTTAAAAGGGGGGGCATTAAGAATTAAGAAAAAAAAGTGTCAGTTTAGGTCAAACCTGATCCAGTGTTAACCCACTTAGGAATCATTCTAGAATTCTCTGGTTATGTTTCCAGCCTCGGGCATAGCCAGCAGTCACACCAGATGCCTCCCACACGTGCCTGGAGTCCACTTTACCTGCTCCTGCCTGGGTCTACATGGTGAGCCCTAGGCCCACGGGGGAAGAAGGTAGGACTTGCCCAGCCCTGTAGACCCACCAGTCTGCACGGTTCCTTCTTAAGGGAGACCCCTTCAGATGGCCTGAATCTTTTCTTTTCTGTCTCGTGTGGGCCTGTGTTTCCACTCTGCCCTCAGTTTGTACCCTAGAGTAGAAAGCCCAACAACAAAATGGCACAGGCCTCCTGGGACTGGCACAGGCCACCGGCAATGTGCTTCATCCTTGTGCATAAGAATAAAATGACTAGTTTGTCTTCATTGTTCTTTCTCCTGGAGAAAACACACAAACAAAACCCCAGCTATTTCCTGAAGACACAAGGTCGCGGTCATGGTCACAGGCATCCCTCACGGTCTGTGCTATCAGGGGCTGCCGCAAGTGGGTAGGGCGCTAAGCACCATCACTCTGTGGCACACTGTCCATCCTTTATAGGTCTGCGCCTCTCTCAGTGTCCCTCTGTCCCTCTGTCCCTTGTCTGGTCTCACTGCTCTGACTGTACCTGTGCTTGGCCATCACTGCTTCTTTTTATCTAGCCTACAGCCCAAGTCCCTGTGGCTTTACACTAGTCACATGCACGAGAGCTCTAGGACTCCGGTTCTGTTCAGCTATGCTCACAGCTCGGAGACCTCTGCATTGACACCTGGATTCCCGGGTGACAGGTCGTCATAAAAGTAATAATGTGTGATTTCTCCTGTCTGCCAGGAATGACAGGAGGCTAAGGCACGAGTGTCACAAATCTCATTAGGGAAATACACTGCTGGGGACTCCCATAGGCACAAAGGAACATTGTATCTGAAGTTATCTACACTGAGCATATACATATACATATATAAAAATTCTGTACATTATTCCCTAACCACACATAGTACACATTTAGTATAAATAGACAGAAATGACATCGTAGAAAAAAGTAAGTTTGTTCTGGGAACAGATGCAGCATTTAGACTGAGACTGTTCTGGGTGTCTGGTCTGTCCAGCTTCCCCCCAAAGCCAGCCTCAGAGGGACTGCAGAACGTCACCTGTAGGCCCCAGGGGACTAGGTGGGTGGGGGGCCGTTGTACCGAAGCATGAGTGCAAAGGAGCGGGCGAAGTTGTTGGCCAGGGCGCAGCTGCGCTCTTCCTCCCCGGCCGGCAGCAGGAAGAGCAGCAGCAGAAAGAACAGGAGCAGCAGCTGTAGTGGCAGCGCCACCCGGCAGGCTTTCTGTAGGAGAGAGCAGGGATTCCGCCACCGCCTCTGTTGTCGACTCTGTGAACCAAGGCAAGATACACCATGAGTGACTAGGAGGTTCAAGGGGGAGTGGGGCAGGGGGACATGCTGGATAAACTGTGTGACCACAGCTGCACAGTCTGCCCAATGGGAAGAGAGTAGCGATGGTTAGTCTTGGCTGTCAATCAAGAGTCACTATGGAAACAAACCTCTGAGTACAGTCTATGAGGGTGTTCTAGATCCAGTTGAGGTGGGAAGACCCGACCTAACTGTGGGTGGCACTACCTCATGGGCTGAGATCCTAGACTAAAGAAAAAGGAGAAAACCTGTCTTGAAGAAAAAAAGAGAGAAAGAAAAGAAAAAGGAGAAAACATTTAACACCCACCTCTCTCTGCTCCCAGAAACAGTGTGACCAGACACCATGACTCTGCACAAGGGAAGTCCCCACTGTTCCCCACTGTACCTTCAAACCCCTTTTTAAGTGGCTTTTGTAATTTCTCACAACAGTGAGAAAATTAAGACATGCAGCTGATGTTGGTTCTGCCAGCCATGAGGATCTCTGCAGTTTCCTTAAACCATTCCAGAATTCAAAAGGAAAAAGCACAACAAAACCATAGATTCGGCCAGGGATGACATAAACCCTTGGCTGGTAGACCCACAGTCCCAAACTCACAAAGACTTGACTTAGAAAGCAAAACATACTCAGTGGAAACCATATTCCCGGTTTCGAATTTTGGTCTTTTCCTAAGCTAGATAGACCACTGTGGTCCAATGCCCTGTGGAGATGGTGGGCAAGCAATTCCTCATGGGCGGTCCAATCACAAAAGTGGTGGCTGGCCATCTATAGGCTGGGTGGCTGAGCTGGGATGTCCCACTGTGTTACAGGCAGGCTCTATTATGGTGTTTTCAGTCCAAAGTGTCTTCATGAGGACAGAACCCTATGGTGAGTTTAGGAGCATCTCCATATGACCACTCACTGGCAATCCTGGAATGGCCAGTCAAAATTCTCCATCCAGAAGTGGGTGTAATAATGGCTGCCACCTGACACAGTGTAAGGATTAAATGGAGCTCAGTGCACCGCAGGTACTCAATGGCTTCTGTCATCATGGGTCCACACCCTAATCTTGCCACCATCTAAAGAGTCACCACAGACACCTAAACACGCTGAGCATCAGAAGAAGGAGCACCCCGGTCACTTCCCAGGACTCTCCTCTCCTGCTCCCCATCCTTCTCCTTTTCCTTCTCTGCTATACAATCACCATCAGTGTACCTGAAGGTCACTCTCACACGTTCCAATGTCCAGAAGACTTCCCTACATTACTGTCCACAGGATGTGTCCTTCAGTCTGCAGGGGCTGGACGGAGTGTGGCTCTGTTGATAAGGATGTTGGTGAGGATGATGGTGGTGATAGTGGTGGCAGCAATGGTTGTGGTGATGGGTGTGAGGATGGTGGTGGTGGTGGTTAGGATGATGGTGGTGATGAGGATGGTGGTGATGAGGATGGTGGTGAGGATGGTG
>JAQHUG010000055.1:948679-963601 GCA_028555095.1 Dicrostonyx torquatus | reverse complement strand
GTGGTGATGAGGATGGTGGTGATGAGGATGGTGGTGAGGATGGTGGTGGTGATGGTGGTGGCAGCAGTGGTTGTGGTGATGGGTGTGAGGATGGTAGTAGTGGTGAGGATGGTGGTGGTGAGGATGGTGATAGTGATGGTGGTGGTGGTGGTGAGGATTGGTGGTGATAGTGGCGGCAAGGATGGTGGTGGTGATGGTGAGGATGATGGTGAGGATGGTGGTGAGGATGATGGTAATGGTGGTGGTGAGGGTGGTGATGCTAGTGGTGGGGAACAGAACTGACTCCATGACATTTTCTGATGACTTTGCCTGATTGAAAAATCTCTGATGACACATATGCCTCATAGAGAAAGATGGGAGAGCAAGACAATATGCTGTGACACCACCAGAATGCTGTAATCCAAAGCCTCCTGTGGGAAGGGGCTATTTATAATGGGCCTTTCCGTTCTCCTCCATCCTTAGAACTGGGCTTCAGTTATGCAAATGCACCTATGCCTTGGGTTTGGCCCTTCTAAACGAGTTTGCAGTTACATGTATGGGGCTTGCTGGACTTCCAAGGATACCTGCAACTGCCCAACCATCGCTTTTGAACACTCTACCTCTTACTTGAGGGCTTGAAACTTTTAATTGTTCTTTACAATAAAAAACCCCAAATATCTGAAATAAAAGGTATAGTCTAATGAGAGTTTCAAAAGCTTGGCTACACATGCAGATGTGGACACCTATGAGTGCACACGTGTGAACACACACATACTTCTAGCAAAATCTTTTTAAGAAGCCAACAAGGAAATTGACAATCCTAGACCATCCCAGTTCCAAGAGCCTCTCTATACCTCACTTGTCCAAGAGAGAAAGGATTCCACAGAAGGCGGGGCTCCCATCCTTCATTTGTTGGATGACAGAGAATGTCATCCTCTTTGTTCTGGCCATCTGCCTTTTCCTCAGTACCCAGAAGGTGACCACAGAGACACCCCCTGTCCACTGTGAATATTTTCACTATCCCACCATTACACCCAGAACCTCTGGGCTCTATTTGGCATGCTCGACTCTTCCCCTAGGCCATGAGCTTCCTGAATGTTTTCAACTGCTCTGGGAGGCTGGTGGTCCTCTGCCTAGTTTACAGAGAAAGAAACTAAAGCTGTAGGAGAATCGGCAGCCCTAGGTCACACACAGGCTCAACTTCCATCATCACTGCAAAACCTAGGCTCTCTCCATCACTCTATATGGTGTCTCTCATAAGAAACCATGGCTAAAGATAATCACAAGGCACGCTGGGCCTCAGCTGTCCAACCCAAGTCCCATCTTGACCCAGTATGTTGAGTATAGATGTCATATCAATGCAACTGAGGCTTGGGGGTCCTTTCCTAAGACCTGACAGGGCCTCATTCACCATCACAAAGCCAGGCCAGCCTCAAGAGCTCAAGGTGAAGAGAAGCCTGGCAGAGTCCAGCATGGTGCCTCTCACTGTAGCTACCTCAGCACCATCTTTAACCCTCTGCCTGCCCTGGGGCACACTGGTAGTTTTGGTCCTTGTCTATCCTTGGGATCCCAGGCAGGGGACTATGTAAGTCCTAATGGTGAACACATTTCCCAGCTGGCCTGCCAAACTTGACCACATATTTCCTTCCCTATTCTCTGGGTACAAAAAGCACAAGCTGTAGCCCCAGGCTCACTACTGAGGGCTCGGAGGAGCTGTGTGTTTCATCTGGATGCAGGCCAGGTTTACTTGATCTCTGTGTGAGACAGGCAGGCCACAGAATCGCGCTGTTTCAGCCTCCCAGGTTGATGGAGTAGGAAAGGAGATAAGGTGATTGAACTAGCCTTTGGAACTGGCTGATGTCCATGGTGGAAGGCAGTGGATGCAATGACCAAGGGAGGGGTGACTTTGCTGGCACGACATTCAGGAGCAGGTGCGTAGGTATGATAGTGTCCACCGTGACACTAGGTAAATGGATATGATAGTGTCCACTGTAACACTGGCACTCAGGAGGTAGAGGCAGAATTAGAAATCCAGGTTCGCCCTCACAGTGAATTTGAGGCTAGCCTGGTCTATGGGAAACTCTGGGAAGGGAGAGAGAAGAGGTGAAGAAGAATGGAACAAAAACCTAAGTTCCAGCGAGGGAGAAATGTAAAATAAATTATGAATCTTAAAACCATGGGAATACGATCAGATAGTGCCACCACTTGGGTGGCACCAAGAGCCCCTTGGTGCACTGCGTCTGCCCCTGCAAACTGGAGAGCATCATCTCCAGTCAGCTCAGGGCTCCAGCGCAAAGACTGTTTTCAGGGAAGGTGACACACATCCCAGGCCCCAGCAGGGCTTGGGGTGACTCACGGCCCGGCTGCCATTCAAGCAGCAGCTACGATTTGTGCGTCTGATTGCTGCAGGCATCCACCGGCACCGAGCTGGCTAACACGCTGGCAGTACAAGCTTAATAAATCTTAATTATTCTGTTTATGCAAACAAACAGGCTGAAGCTGCTGACGTAGCTGGAGCCTTAGATGACTTGAGGCCTGGGGGGAGTAAAGGAAGTGTGGAGAATCAACCGCACATAAATCATCAGCTCCACAGTGGGTGTCTTTCTTCCCTGTGGGCTGAAAATAAGACACAGAAGGGTTTGAAGTTGGTGCGATTTCAACTTTTGCAGAAGGCACTTCTGTTCTACCTGGCTGGCCTCTGTGTGTGCGTGCGCATGTATGTGTGCACAAGTACACGTGTGCATATGTATATATTTGCATGCTCATGTGAGTTTATACACATGTGTGTGCATCTGTGTGTGCACACATGTGTGGAGTCCTATCATATATGCACATACCTAACCAGCTAAAAACACATGACAACTGTGAATTTGGGTTTTGAGTATCCCATAGAGACTTATGAGTTACAGAACGGTTCTCCATGCTAGAGTATTTGGAGGAATGGAATCGTTTAAGAGGTGGGGCAACAGATGACTCAGCTGTTAAGAACATTGCTCTTGCAAAGGTTCAATTCCTAGCACCCACAGGGCAGTTTACAACTGTAACTCCAGTTCCAGGGGATCCAATGCCCTCTTCTGGTCTCTAAAGGCACTGCATGCATGTGGTACACAGACATACATGCAGGTGAAACACTCAAACACATGAAATAAGTAATAATGACAAAGGAGGGGGGACCTACTGGGAGTGTGTCCTAAAAAAGGATTATGGAACGGATCGGGGTCTTCCATTCCTCTTCTTTGGCTTCCTGGCCATGAGGTGGGTGGTTTTGTTCCACCTCATGTTCCCACCACAATGTATTACTTCACTAAAGGCCCAAAGCAACAGGGACAAGTGACCATGGATGGGAAACTATAAAACCTGTGAGCCAAATAACCCTTCCCTCTTTATAAGTGGATTTTCTCAAGCATTTTTAATAGCAACCAGAAACAAACACAAGACTTCTGTGTCGCTGCTCTTTCTGGAAGAAGGAGGAGGAGGAGGAAGAAGAAGAAACAGTGTCCACAGGGCTCTGAGGCTGAGGCCTGCTATGTGCCAGTCACTAGGAAGGAAACTTCCTGCCTTTAGTTCAGAGGACTCATTTCCGTCATTGCAAGACCACGGTCGGTCGAGTAATGTCACACACACACCAGTGACTGAGCCTGGATTTGAACACAGGGCATAAAACAAAGTGTGGTCCCTGAACTAGAAATGTGAGCAACACCTGGGACTGTGTCAGAAATACAGATTCACAAACTATCCGGACCAGTGGATCAGGAGCTCAGGGCTGGGCGCAGCCATGTGGGTTCACAGGCCATCCTAATTGTCTCTGAATATCAAGCCGCCACGCATGGCTTCCTTCTTTATAGGAAGCTGAGGTCTACTGGCTTAAAAGGAAGCCAGAACTGAAGCCAGCCTTTGATATGCCTGCCTGTGAAACATAGCACGGATAAACACGTAAAACCTTCCAGTTAGTATTTCCAAGAGAACAATGGCTGATATCTCCTAGTCGTAGTTAAACAGGGATATTTGGTGACGACTGGGGTTATGAGCTCTCATGGTTGCTCCAGAGCCCTCTGACGCAGAGACAGCCAAGCCCCAGCTCTACATAGATGTTCCTGTCACTCTGCAACCAACCAGGTGCACAGGCTCCAGGATGGCACACTGTCACTCTTTGGCTGGTTGATGGGTTTTGAGCACATTAAACAGGCACAGAGTCATCACTGACTCGGCACTGACGAAATAAATGAACAGCTAGAAGTCAGTGGAGACCAAGACCGTGCCAGGGATCTGGATGCAGCCACCACTTAGAATCTGTCTGACAGAGGTGTGCAATCCATGGCCCACATGTCACGTGCACCCCAGGGTAGCCAGGGATGTGGTCCAAAACTCTTTGTAACTCTGTAGAAGATGTTATGTCTCAGTGTCGAAAGGTCAGATACCTCTGACCAACTCTAGCCTAGGCTGCATGGATGGAGACTCCCAGCCATGGAGGGTCTTAAAGTGAAGTAACAACAGGCAGATTGAAGATTGGGACTTCCATCTTCCACCAGGGGCCACCAGGCCTGGCAGTCTGGGCCACCTGCCCTTTCCAAACACCCCTTCCTAGTACCTGAGGTTCATACCATTCTGAACTAGGGAGAATCCTGGGTGAGATATGTCTGCCTTGGTGTATTCTGGTTCGCACAGTCATCAAAATTAATACACAAAGTAAATTAAGACTTCACACATGGGAGAGGGAACCCTAAGGCAAGGTGATTTGTCCAAGGCCATAAAGCTGGTTGGCAAAGGGCCCTGGGTGTAGTCTTGGTTCATAATAAGCCCTACTTGATCCATGAGTCACCCATTCTCCTGAAGTTGCCAGAGGCCAGGAATGGATCCAGGGAGCCCGCACCTGGGGTTTAGACTGGGGAATGAAATCTGAAGTGACTCCAGGTTCTGTGAGCCAGAGTATGCTGGGGGCTCATGTCACTACAGTCGATGTTAGACAAGAAATCAAGGGCAGCATGGGGACAGCAAGGGACAGGAATGGGGCAAAAGGCCCCAGGGATGCTTCCAAGGTACCCTGTGAAAAGTTAAAACATAGCTGTCGAGACCTGAGGGTTGATGCCATCAGCAGTCACATGCCTGGTGGACATGCCAGCTCTTCGTGCCATCTTCCCCTCAGGCTTAGAGCTGAGCTAAGCATGCTACTTGGTGTCAGTGTCAGGGTAAAATGAGATGCCCTAGCCACAAGTGTCTTGACTTGAATTGGAAATCTCCCCCACAGGCTCACGGTTTTGACTGCCTGGTCCCTAGCTGGTGGGTCCTAATAAGGGGAGGTTGTGGAACGTGTGGGAGTTAGGGCCTAGTTGGCTGAGGGTCATACCAGGTCTGGGTCCTCAATCTCGCCCTCTTTCTTCTCCCTTTTCCCCTCTCCGCTTCCCATTTTCCCCTCCCCATCTTCCCCTCCCCTCCTTCAACCTCTCACTTTTCCTCTCCCTCCCTGGTTGGTCAGGAAGTGGAGAGCCCTCCTCTGCCACAGGCTCTCAATACAAAGACATACTGCCCAGGCACAGAGTCCTAACGACTGTGGCTGCACGTTCTGAAACCCTGACACAAAGCAAAGCAAATCCATTCTCAAGTGTTTGTTTGTTTGTTTGTTTGTTTGTTTTCTCTTGTTAGATATTTGGTCAAAGCACAAGAAATGGAACTGAGACTCCCTAGAAACACAGAGTTCGGGCAGTGGGTGCGCCACCTAGAGGCAGGAACTGGTACTGTTCGCACTTTAGCTGTGACTAACAAGGTAAAAATCAGAGTCTCAGAGGAAACACGGGCCTGGTAGAGCAAAGGACTCCATCACTCCTATCTAATGTGTCCCCTAGGACCAGAGACGCCACACAATCCAATTTTCCCAGAATATTCCAGGCTCCTGGGTCAGTCCTGGTTTACACCTGCTGGTACAATAATCAAAGCAGTATCTAGCCAATAATCCAATATCCAGTGTGTTCTGGGTCTGGATGACAAATCTAAGGTCCCTCCTCCAGTGTGTGTGTGTGTGTGTGTGTGTGTGTGTGTGTGTGTGTGTGTGTGTGTGTGTGTGTGAATCTATACACTCTTTTCAACCCTTCCCTGAGACTGGGGCTACCTGAGAACACATACCTCAAGGCCCAACCCATTACAGCCCAAAGTTGGTTCCCTATCCATGCCCTTCAGATGTCACGGAACATTCTAGAAAATCCAGACACCCTGCCCCATAATCACTGGTCTTTTAGCTGTATGGAGCAGACGGCAGACACATACCTTCTGGAATGCAATCAGCTCCTCTGGAGAACTCTGCGTCTGTTATTTTAGGGAATGGAAAGAAATGGGTAAAAAAAATCAGCAAGACGCGTAAAACTTCAACCCCAGCAGGACCCGTAGGAGAATATTCATTTTGTCAGGGGAGTATTTTGTTAAAATTTCTGGTCATCTGGACAACCTGCGCCAGCAGGGGATTCTGTTTAATGAGCTTTTTAACACACTTCAGGTCCAGGTGGCACCGTCTGGATGGCCTTGGCCAGGGCTGGGGATGTGGCCTAGCTGGCTTGGGCTGGGCTGACACCTAGTGGCCAAACTGGCAATTGTGGGGCTGGAAAAGACTGGAGTGCCCGAGGCTATGACTTCTGGGTTCTGAGGCCCGAAAGGGAAGCTTAAGGTGGGCATTTTGACTATTCCTTCCTGGGCCTAGGAAGCTTAACTTCTTTGTCTCGCTGACATCATCAGTCCAGGGTGAAGGATACCCCTTCTCCTGTATGGGCGTGTCAGGAGACAATAGTATTTAACAAAGGCTATCATTACCCAGAGACAGGAAGTCCAGGAGAAAAAAATGCTAGGCCAAGGTCAGAGGAAGGGAGGACTGATGCTCAGGACTGCTGGCATCCAATCCACGCATCCCCGGCATCCAACCCACGCATCCCTACAGTGGCACCACATCCCAGACATTTAACAGAATGTCGCCTCTGCCAGGGAAGAGCTGTGATCTGAGTTTCTAGCATTGGGGTCAGAGGTGGGACTCAGTTATCCCCTCTGGAGAATGGGATGCAGACATTCCAGCAGAAGGTAGCTCTAGGACCAAATGGGAAATGTACATAAAACTGTGACATGGTGGGAGCAAGAGATCCGGACACTGTTCACAGAACTCCAGTGTCACTGGGAGGTAAGATGGACAAATAATGACCTAAGTCGAGTGCCTGAGACCCGTCACATTGGCCTGGTGTATGGATGCACCAGGATGAACTAAATAGATCCAGTTCTGTCTCTCCCAAGCTTCCTGGGACCCCCAACCTTTACCCACAGCACCTACCAGCAGGTGGCCAGAGTCCTTGAGCTTGGATTTGTACAGCATCCATCGATAGCGCACATCTTCCAGCTCATTGGTGGGGTCCCTTGCTGGCCTGTGATGGAGCAGGTTCTCAAACAGATGTTGGCCTTCTGGGATTCGAGCCTCTAGCTCCTGAGAGAAAAGGTAGCGTCATGCCATGGCTGCCCGGTGGCACAAGAGCCCCACCTGGCTGATAAGGATATGCCAATCAAGTGCTACCTGAGGCATGCTGGGAGATGTGGACAGGACCAGTAAAATGAGACTCTTATCCATGCAAGTTTTTAAAAAAATGCTTTTAGGGTTGGAGAGATGGCTCAATGGTTAAGAGTAATAGCTGCTCTTGAAGAGGACCTAGGTTCCATTCTTAGCACCCAAATGTTGACTCGTAACTACTTTTAACTTTAGTCCCGAGGGATCTGATGCCCTCTTCTTTCATCCAAGGGTACCATACACACATGGGATGCACAGACATGCATGCAAGCAAAACACACACACATAAAATAAATATTCTTTTTAAAAATTGGTCTTAGGAGTGTTTATTTTATGTGTATGCATGTTTTCTATGTATGTATATATAGACATCAAGAGTGTTCCTGGTGCCTGCAGAGATCTGAAGAGGGCATCAGAGCCCCTGGAACTGGAGTTATGAGCGGTTGTGAGTCACCATGTGGATGCTGGGAACTGAACCCAGTCGTCTGTGAGAGCAGCAAGTTCTCTTAACCTCTAAGCCACCTTTCCAGCCTTCATCTATGCACCCGGAATGTTAGAGAACATCCCACAGTGTTTACCTTTAACACTGACATTCCAGGAACACAAGAGGCTTGTCACAGTGGTCACCATCACAAAGTGATCACCATGGACATGCCACCTGCTGACATTGCTGAGACTGGCAGCACTGATGTTGAGTTGGGTAGACGTTTTCTAAGCAGACTGCAGCTCTCCCCTGGAGTCCTGAGAGGTGGGGTGGGATGGAGGAGAGGTCTACAGGCCGGAGGCTAGGCTTCAGCCCCAGGTTGGACCCTAGCTAAGCTTCTCAGAACTTTCCATGCTGCAGGCTGGACAAGAGGTCATGTTTGATATGATTGGAGTAAAGGGTGAACACAGATCTGAGCAGGGAGGTGGGTGGCAAGACTTGCTGTGATGTGCGGCCCCATCAGTGGGAAGAGCTATGCACTAAGAACACATTGCAGCATTTAAAGCCATCAATAGGCTAACAAATAGGAGAGGCTTGTTAGGACAAAACGCAGCCAAGGGGGTGGAAGTGTAGCTCAGGGCAGAGCACGTGGCTCGTATGTCTGAGGCTCTGTGTTTGATCCCCAGCATTGTAAACAAAGATCACAGAAGTTCTGGGGATGGACGAGAACCCAGAGAAGCAAGGCCTCTGTTCAGACTTCCTTTTGCTCTTAGGATTTTTACCAACCTAGAGGGAATAATACCAGCTTTGAAAACAATCTATGTTTTCACAGCCTCCCAAGGGTAAGGTGGTGAAAGCCAAAGCCTGGGCTCTGCAGAGGAAGGGACTAATAAGTGATTACCTTTGTAGACGAGATGCCTGCAGGCTTATGCTCAGAGTAAAGGGAACCATAAGTGAATCTGAATCTTGAGGACACATACGGCCTAGCTCCAGATCATCTTAGTGAGCCAGGGAACTACAAGACTTGAACTTGGACTCAGTAGTCCCAGAATCATAAGGCCCCTGCTTCTGGGAAATATCAAATAAAATTCCCTCTGGAGGAAGATCAGATTATCCTAAGTCCCAAATTAGTTTTATGTATATTTTGTTCAGGACAAAAAGTAACCACACAATAATACATGGCACCAAGAATGAGAAGCAGAAATATGTGACAGAAATATTCCTAAACACCTGGAGATATCAGAACTATTAGACAGTGTAATTATGGTGGGTTACAGTTCAAAGAATTAAAAGACAAGCTTAAACATTTCATCAAGGATGTGATGAAAGCCAGAGAATGCAACCAACCAGATCAAAGAGACCCAAATGCAAGTTCTAAAACTGATCGCTATGACAACCAAAGTGAGACACAGACAGAAAGACAATTAGTCAAGTGGAAGCTGAGTCAGAAAAAAAATATTCAGAATTCAACACTCTGAGTCAAGGGTGAAAAATACACAAAAGAAACAAAGAGACAAAAATATACAATGCGGAGAAAAAATGTAGATTCCAATGACATATGGGAAAAAAATCATCAAGGCAAAAGTGATATTTTTAAGAGATTTTGTCAGATATTTTTTCATAAAGACTCCACACCACAAATGCAGTTCAAATGATTGCCAAGCAGGATACACAGGAAGAAATTTGGACCCTAAAATATCACTGAGATTTCACATAAATAAAGGAGAGAAGACGTAGAGTGGGCTTCATCAGGGAGTCTTGGACGACTTATGTTTGAACTCCATACTGAAATGTGTTCTTGGGAGGGGGTGTTAAGGTCAGATTAGTGGTTCTGTTGGATCATGACTGTCCTCAGAAGGAGCCATGACCTGGGTGACAGTCCACCAGAAAAGAGAGCAGGAAGGAAGCTGCTACCATAAACAGGTGATCAGTAAGTGCAGAGAGGCCAGAAGCATCCAGAAAGTGGACTCCAGAAGGGTTTGGTGACGGCCATGAGTTGAATGATCATCCCTTCCCAAACCCAAGTTGACAGTATTGGGAGATGGGATCTTTGAGAGATGACCTGGCCCGAGGGTGGGGTTAATGCCCCTTAGAGGCTGGACTACTGCTGCCATGAAAAGGCTTTTTACACCCTTTGCCTCTTTGTGCCTCCTCCACCGTTTGGCCATATGCTGACTCAACAAGGAGACCTTGCTAGGTTCTGGCACTTGGACTTTCTAGCCTTTGGAGTGGTAAAATTCTCATTTGTTATAAATTACTCAGTCTGGAGTATTTCATTAGAGCAGTAGACACAGACCAAGACTAACAGGATGGCAACAGGATGGCAGGAAGGAGAGAGCTGTGGTAGACTGAATACAAGCGCGGGATTCCCTTCCCTGTCCATCATACTTTGACTTTACATCAAGGGGTGGAGTCTCTTTTCTCTTCCCTTGATCCTGAGATGGCCTGTTGGCTTTCTTTGTACAGCATAACACAGAAGAATCCGTGTGACCCTAGCATGCAAACTCCTAATCTAGGCATCCAAGGGCCTTTCCCATTCCCATCGGCTTCCTTACACTCTGCAGCTACATGGAGCAGTCTGGACTGTCCCATATGAGAATAAGACATGCATAGTGGAGTCCCTCACCAGAGCCACCTAGTTGTTCCATATCTGACAAAAGATAAAGTTGTCCAACATATGTATCTTGGGCCCCAGAACTGGCAGAAACCAGGCTGAGCTCAAATCACCAAGTATCAAAATCATGAGTTAAACAAGAGCTGCTGTTTTAAGCAACTCGCTGTCATGATGGTTTATGATACAGCTAACCAATACCAGAGACAAGCAATCCGTGGTGATATTTTTCAAATAGAGAAATATAAAGTGGGATGGATGGGTACACACATAAATGGATGATTGATTGATGGATGCATGCGTGCATGAATACATGGATGGACAGATGCAATGAAAAATATTTGAAGCAAAAAAATATAAAATGATTACTTAGACTCAGGTTGGCTTACAAATAGCTACTAAGTATGACCTCCTTCATTTGAGGAACTTCTGGTGGCATGGACCCCATTAGGATCATTCCTTGGAACAGACCTGCAGCTTCATCTCTCTGGTCCTCAAGTCCTTGGCTGTGGCTGTTCTCAGTGTGACGATTCCAGCTAGCTTGGAGTTTTCAACCTGCAGCCACTGTTCAAAGTCCCTCAGGAGCTGGGAATAATCTTCATGGAGGTCATGTTCTTCCGGTATGTTTGCCTGCAGGCAAGCATGTGATTAGATGTGAGAAAGGCCTGCTGGCCATGTTTCCTGGGGAAAGCAGAAGGATGAAGATGAGGACGAGGACCTGGATGGCATGGCAGAGGTTCAGAGGGATGCTGAAGGGTTCTCTATTAAACCATATTTAGAAGCCAAGAGCATCTTTCACCATCACCTCTCTTGAGCTCCAGAAGTTATCATCATCCTTAACCAGGACACCTACCCAGTGGTCATCATCCTTGACCAGGATGCCTACCTAGTGGTCATCATCCTTGACCAGGACACCTACCCAGTGGTCATCATCCTTGGCCAGGACACCTACCCAGTGGTCATCATCCTTGACCAGGACACCTACCCAGTGGTCATCATCCTTGACCAGGANACCCAGTGGTCATCATCCTTGACCAGGACACCTATCCAGTGGTCATCATCCTTGACCAGGACACCTACCCAGTGGTCATCATCCTTGACCAGGACGCCTACCCAGTAGTCATCATCCTTGGCCAGGATGTCTACCCATCCTGAAAGTGGTCATCTTTCCTCCATTCTTGTGGACACGTGGGCAGAGCAAAATGAAAGCCAGTCCAGCCAAGTTCCCTTGGTGGTGCCTCACTCTTCCCTGATGTGGCCAGAGGGCCCTGAGCTCCAGTTCTACAGGCTCCTGATAGTTGAGCTGCCTCCCTCCTTCTTCCCTCCTCCCCCCTGGTGCAGCCTGCAGCTGCATCTTAGCATCTTGAACTCATGCTCCTTCTGGGTCTCTGTATATATTACCCCATCTCCTGAGAACGTGCCTGCTGTGGTTTGAATGATAATGGTCCCTAGAGCCTCATATATTTGAATGCTTGGCTCCCAGTTGGTAGACTATTTGGGAAGAATTGGTAGTATGCCCTTGTTGAAGAAAGTATATCACTGGAGGGGGACTTTGAGGTTTCAAAAGAACCAGGCCATCCCCTGTTAGTTCTTTCTACCTTGTGCTATGGATCAAGATGTGAGCTTTCAGCTATTGCTCCAGCATTATGCCTGCTTGCTGTGGCCATGCTCGCTGCCATGATGGTCATGAATTCTAATCCCCTGGAACTGTAAGCAGTAAATGTTTACCTTTTTTAAGTTACCTTGATCATAGCGTTTTGTCATGGCAACGGAAAAGACAATGCCTCTCCCTCCCTCTCCTGCTCAGTCTTGAGGGTTCAGCTGATATTTCAACATTCCTAGAAGGGCTTCTTCACCCCAGAACTGGGTATAGCATCTAGCCTAGCTGCCAGCATATGCCACACCTTTTAAAAGCTTGCTTAAGTGCCTGGACCCCACTCCTTTGTTTCTCAAGTTGTGGTCCATATCTCAACAGCACAGATCATATGCTGGAGCTTGTTAGCCATGCAGAATCAGGCTACTGGGTCAAGACCTGGATCTCTGATCTGTTTGCTATCTGGGGTCAGCAGTAAGTTTTTAACCCCAGACCTCTCCCAACACCTGCTACTGCAGGGGATCAGATAAGCGAGGGTCAGTCTTGTCCAGGTGTGTTCCTGACCTTCTGGTGTGACCTAGTAGGACCTCTGAAATCTTAGACAGCTAAGACCCTCAGTTCTCTAGCAATTGATTACTTCTGAGGTTACATCAGGGGCAAGCAACAAGAAAGTAGATACATTCTGTGAGCTGAGCTGTGCTGGAGGCCCCCACCTCCTCAACTGATATCTCCCAAAGCCTGTGAGACAGACTCACCCGACGCCGCTGCCTGGGAATGGGATCCTGGGGGTTGATGAGAAAGCCAGCCTTTGGAATATTGTTGGTGAAGATTGGTTTCTTTCCTGTGTCCACCTCTGTTCTCTGCAGCTCCTGGTTTCTGATGAGACTGGAAAAGCAGACACACTTACTCAAGGCAGCTGTGTGATGAGTATCTATCAGGTCCCAGGAGAAGCAATAGTACCTGGGGCACCAAGGAAACTTTGGGGATTTACTACTACTCTTAAGAACTTAGCAGCCACCTTCGGGGACAGTCAAAAGATTTGCCAGACATATTCATGCCATTTCTTACTTTAAATCCATCTTACCATACGAGCGAGGTACATATACCTATGGATGCAGATAAAGAAGTAAGCTCAGGCAAGAACAGTCTGGAGGCTAACTCCTAGTGACAGATGCTCTCCAATCCACAGAACCCTACCAGAACCACAAACTGGACAAAAGGTATGGATATCCCCAGGTTCCTGGCACCATGCCTGGCACACATCCTCTAGTCATATGCTTTACCCTAGGTGGTGAAGAGACATTGTCTGAGACAAAGTGGGGAGCAAGGAAGGCTCTTACCTCAGCAGATTCTCCTCCAATAGCTGCAGGGCCTGCCAGGACTCCATCAGCTTCCTCAGATCCTCCTGGACCATGGCCGCCCCCTCCGGAGAAGATTTCTTCATCACAAGCTGGCCCAGTGCTTGGAGCAGAGACAGCTGGACCTCTCTCTCTGGAATTTCAGCCAGCAGCCTCTGTGGGACACATGGATGGGCCCACATGCATGTGAGGTACTAGTTTGGGGGAGTCTCTGCACCCCAGTATGAAGGACATCTAGAAGGCTTTAGGGGAATGCAGGCAAAAGGATGAACCAGCACCTTACCTCAAGTCCAGCCTCTTGGGACTCAGCATCCCATGGACGCACATCCCCCTGGTGTGACTCCAGTGTCTGTGTGAGCATGGTGATCCACTGCTGCAGCTCCGACAGCCGGTGGCTGAAGGTGCAGTGCTCCTGGACGCTCTGCTGACACCTGTCCACGAGGTCCTGTGGTACAGCCAGGAGGGCCAGGAAGTCTGAATGCTGCCTGAGGCAGACTGCAAACGACACCCCAATTCTCCTAGATACCTAGACCTGCCTACACCCCCCACAAGGATCAAGGACCATTCCAGAAGATGGGGTAGACAGGATGTAAGGGCCAGAGATGGGAAGATGCTTTGACATGACACAGCGGGTAAACTCATGAGCTCACAGTAGCTGTAGTTTATAAAACCAAGCCAGGTAGCATTACAGCTTGGATAAGAAGGGCTCACGAGGCAGCACTCCTAGATGTTGGCAGTTGAAGGCTGCCGGAGGATGAGGCAGTCATTTCTTCTTTGGGGTGTGGCCTCTTGTAGGCAGTGGGTGGCCCCACACCTAGCCCCATGTGGGCAGCACTAACTACTCAGTGGATAACAACTTTTTTTATTGATATTTATTGAGCTCTACATTGTTCTCTGCTCCCCTCCCTGCCTCTCCCCTCCCTCTTCAGCCTTCCCCCAAGGTCCCCATGCTCCCAATTTACTCAGGATATCTTGTCTTTTTATACTTTCTATTTCCCATGTAGATTATATCTATGTAAGTCTCTCTTAGTGTCCTCATTGTTGTCTAAGTTCTCTGGGATTGTGATCTGTAGGCTGGCTTTCTTTGCTTTATGCTTAAAAACCACCTATGAGTGAATACATGTGACAATTGTCTTTCTGTGTCTGGGTTACCTCACTCAAAATAATGTTTGCTAGCTCCATCCATTTTCCTGCAAAATTCAAAATGTCGTTATTTATTTCTGCTGTGTAGTACTCCATTGTGTAAATGTACCACATTTTCCTTATCCATTCTTTGGTCGAGGGACTTTTAGGTTGTTTTCAGGTTCTGGTTATGACAAACAAAGCTGCTGTGAACATAGTTGAACACATGTCTTTGTGGCACGATTGAGCATTCTTTGGATATATACCCAAAGTGGTATTACTGGGTCTTGAGGAAGGTTGTTTCCT
>JAQHUG010000055.1:911976-946684 GCA_028555095.1 Dicrostonyx torquatus | reverse complement strand
CAATGAGGATACTAAGAGAGACTTACATAGACCTAATATACATGGGAAAGTATAAAAAGACAAGATCTCCTGAGTAAATTGGGAGCATAGGGACATTGGGGGAGGGTTGAAAGGGGAAGGGGAGAGGCAGGGAGGGGAGCAGAAAAAAATGTAGAGCTCAATAAATATCAATAAAGAGGAAAAAAACAGTCTTTAAAAAGAATAGGCAGCCTGCGAGCCCCTGCAGCACCGTGCAGGAATCTGCAAACATTGTATGGAGGACTGGAGCAAACAGCTCCGACGTCAGGGCTGGCTTCCAGGGTAAGTGATGGACAGAACAAAGGGATGGGGCATAAGGCAGTCTGGTGGCACCCTAGGTTTTGTCTGGGGGTGCTTACATGGATCTGTTTGTTCTTTAAGATTCGTTGAGCCATGCCAACGTGCTTTCTTTTCTGTATATGATTATGATTCTATATAAAGGCTTTCAAAGCTACCTTGCTTTTCTTTCTTTCTTTCTTTCTTTCTTTCTTTCTTTCTTTCTTTCTTTCTTTCTTTCTTTCTTTCTTTCTTTCTTTCTTTTTTAGCTCCATTCCTGGATCCTGGGGCCTGTCGGTTTCTCAGAAGCCTGAATCATGAGCCTTTCTCTTCCTTGTCTGCAAGAAAGCTGGGCACTGTCCTCAAAAGGATGGCCATTCTCCATTCTTCTGGTGCCCCCCTTTTCAGCCCACCATGAGCCATTCAGACTGCAGCCTGCTGCCACTATTCTCAGTGTATGGCCTCATGCCTCTGTGCTGGGCTTCTAAAGACCCTATCTCCCTGTATCTCAAAAAAAAAATCACTGGCAAAGATATGGATGCCAGGCCCCTGCCAAGAAGCTATAAGTCCAATGTGGGGCTCAGAATTCCACATATTGCACCTGCCTTCAACAACCCATCAAATATGGCCTCAAACATTTTCTAGGCCCTGTCCTTCTGCATCTGCAGTGCCAGGACCTGGGTACCAATACTAGCTAACCATCCCAATGGCATCCTGCCGTAGGGACCTGTAGCCTCTGACACAGGAGCATGCTCCCTGTGGATGTGATTGTCAATCCTGCCTGTCAGCTTGACCCTAACTAGAATCAGCATGGAAACAGTCTTTGAAGGATTGCCTAGGAACGATTAACTGAGGTGAGACATTCCATAAAGATGAGCTGCAGCACTCCATGGGCCAGGGCCCAGGACTACACGGAAAAGGAGAAAACTGGAATAGTGGATCTCTGTGAGTTCAAGGCCAGCTTGGTCTACACAGGGCTCCAGGGTCCATCCTGACCGGAGACACAGAGGGAGTGACTGCTTCAAGCTCCTGCCACCATGATGGACTCCACCCCGGAACTGTGAGCTGAAACAAAACTTTCTAATGTCATCTTTGTCAGATATTTTGTCACAGTGAGGGGCAGGACATGAAGGTCGCCTGACTGTGAGGTAAAGATGAGCTTAAACTCACTGGACTTAACAAGCACTGAATGTCTGGATAAGGGGAAAGTTACTCTTTACAGAAGCACGATGGGATGTCACCCTCGTGCGACCTCTAATGACATCAGTAATTGTGTCCTCTGATGATTGGCCTAGCTCATCGTTTGATATAGCTTTTGGAGTTGATATTTGCAGCTTCTAGGGACTTCTAGAAGGTGGGAACAGTGTCCTACCTGTCTCTCTATGCCCTTCCCTTACCCCCGAGACTACAAATGCAAGTTTACTGAGCAGAATTAGGTCGCTTAGGCCATCAGGGCTCCTTCGGTCCTCAGTGTATAGTAATCATCATGTTTCTATGTAAGGAGCTCCCATTCTGTGGAGGGAGGGAGACATCCCTGCCCCATGTCCCACAAACCCCTCTCATGCCCATCCATCTCCAAGGGACTAAAAGCCTATTTGCCATGGCCCAGGATAGGGTTCTGTGGTAGTCTGGATGCAATTGGCCCCAATAAGCTCACAGGGAGTGGCACTATTAGGAGGCTTGGCTTTGTTAGAGTGGGTGTAGCCTTGCTGAAGGAAGTGTGTCACCGTGGAGACAGGCTTGGAGGTCTCCATCCAATGCTCAAGCTATGCTCAGTGTCAATCTAGTTCAGTTCCTGCGGCCTGAAGAACACTCAGTTACTTTTCCAGCACCATGTCTGCCTGCCATGTCCCACCATGATAATGGACTAAATCTTTAAACTGTAGCCAAGCCCAATTAAATGTTTTCCTTTCTAAGAGTTGCTGTGGTAGGCTTCAGAGAATTGGGAGTGGGGGTGGAGTGGGAGGGAGGGTGGAAGCAGAGAAGAGAGGAAGGAATGGAGAGGGAAAATGTATAGCTCAATAAAAACAATAAAAAAGAGTTGCTATGGTCACGTGTCTCTTCACAGCAGTAAGAACTCTAACCAAGACAGGTTCTAACGCCACACACAGGTGCAAGGGAGTCTTTGAAGTTCTAAAAAGGCCACTGGCTTGTCTGGGCACACACCCATCTTATACACAAAACTGCGCTTTGGTTTGGTCAAGATTTTAATCTCACTCTTTAGAGGCAATGCTGGACATGCTGCCTGATGTGGCATTAGTGGTTGTGGCATAAAGAGAATATTTCTTGACCTCTCCTTATGGCCAGAGCTTAGGTATCTATAGCCACTTATGTGTGACTTGATTACAATGTCTCTTTAAGAATTTCTTTCCATTTTAGACATTTCTTTTTTAAAGATTCGTTTATTTATTATGTATTCAGTGTTCTGCCTGACTGTATCCCTGCAGGCCAGAAGAGGGCACAAAATCTCATTACAGATGGTTGTGAGCACATGTGGTTGCTGGGAATTGAACTCAGGACCTTTGGAAGAGCAGGTAAAGCTCTTAACCACTGAGCCATCTCTCCAGCCCCATTTTAGACGTTTCTAAATGGTCTGTGAGAGTACTACTTCCACCTATTATCATCAGGATGGCAGAGAAGGTTTTTGCTATGGAAATGGGGTGTACAGGGCCAGTGGGCTGGAAGAAGTTAGCCTAGCACTGAGTTTTCTTGAGGTGTGGCCAGGGATCAGCTTGAACTCCATGATGATTAATTAAAAAAAGCAGAGTCAAGTCTGTCTGAATCAGGGTGTGTAGGGAGCCTGGAGCCTGCATCTCTGCTTGTCTCCATCAGTTGTCTAGACGGCTGGGATTCTGAACATTCCACTGCAGGAAGTAGAACCAATCCTGGGCACCAGAAAGTGCTCGGAGGGCCACTAGAGTGCGCTGCAAACAAGGCTCTGAGGCCACCAGAGCTATGGGGACATCCTCCCAATCCTCAGGAAAGCAAGGCCCTGTCTGTATGTGTGTGCTGTCTTCACCACTAGAGCCCAGAACAGCAGCCGGCATACAGAAATTGCTCAACAATCAGAAATTACACAAATGAGGATGAGAGGAAAGAAAGATTGAATAGAATGGAGGATGGAAGGAGAAGGAATCCAGGAATGTAGGATTCTAAGACCTGACCCTCACTGCTCAGGCCCTTCCCTGGTCCCTTACCTCCAAGGACCTCTTCAGGGCTTGCTGGTCAGAGGAAATCTGGTCCACTTTGTGCTGGTGGTTAGAGTTCCCCTGGGCAAGAGGCCTCACAGCCTCTATCTGTGTCCCCAGATCAAGGCCTTCTTCCTGCAGCCCCTGTGACAGAGAAGAGCAAGTGAGGTTGGCCTCCTGACCCCAAAAAACCCTCCATCCAGAAAACCCCCTACACAGAAGACCACCATCCCAGAGGACCCTCCATCCTGAAGATCCCTACCCAAAAGACCCTCATCCAAAAGACCCTCCACCCAGAAGACCACCATCCCAGAGGACCCTCTATCCAGAAGACCCTCTGTCCACAAGATCCTCCATCCCAGAAGACCCTCCATCCAGAAGATCTTCCACCCAGAAGATCCCCCCACCCAGAAGACCCCCCCACCCAGAACCCCCCCTCCCATCCAGAAGAAGACCCTCTATCCTGGAGACCCAGTTGCTTAGGGGTTCTGAGTGGAAGAGTCCCTAGTTGGGGTTCCCAGAATAGCATGCTCCCTCTATCAGTGGCTGCACCACATGGGTGGTCCAATAGATTGCTTTTCAGGGCAAATGAATCCTTAAAATTCAGACACAAATATTCTGGGACACTATTAAAATAAACTATAGGAAGACCAGACAGCATCTTGGGAAAGAAACTCACGTCTGGACTCTCACTTGGTGATCACTGGCTGTTAGGAAGAATTATAACCACTTCAGTGTTAAAGCCTCAAATGTGCCACGCTTAATGTTTTCCAGAGAACGCTGTCAGCTTATACAGGAACCGTGTTTGGGTTTGAAACAATAAACACTGTGTCATGTGCATGATAAAAACCAGTAAAGCTCTCCAGCCAGCCAGCGATTACCAATGACCTGCCTGCATGCAGTCCACACATGATATAAAACATATCTTCCTAATCGCAAAATTGGTTTATTCAACTGCAAGTCTCCGGGCTCACCAAAAATAGTTCACACGACAGTTAGTTCTCATTGTGAACTTGACTGGATTTGGATCACCTAGGACACCTCTGGGAGTGTCTATGGGGATTAACGGAAGAGGGAAAACCCATAGTGAATGTGGGTGGCGCCACATTGGGCTGGAGTCCCAAACGGAGTAAAAGGAGAGCAGGATTGAGTACCACTGTTCAAACTTCGGAACCCACGCACTAACAAACAATTGCTTGTCGCCCCGTTAGACTCCAGACCTAGTGGCTTGGGGGTGCTAACAGCACCGCTGAGCCCAGGAATTACCAGCTGAATAAGCAGATTCTACTGAGACCCGCGAGTCAGGTCTGCAGTAAGGACCTTGGGGTCAGGCTGGCCACTGCTTTGCAGCTTGCGCCAGCAGTGGGAGCTCCTGCACAGGTGGCAGAGCCACTCACCTGCAACCTTAGAAGCTGGACCTGCTTTCCAGGAAGGTCCCGCTGAAGCCCTTTCTCGGCTTGGATCCTGGCTTGGAGGTCTAGGAGCTTCCTGTGCAGGGGGTCAAAAGCCACCCCGAAGTCCTTGTGCTGGGCGAGCAGGCTCTGCAAATAGAATTACAAATGAAGCATTTTCCTCACAGCGCCTTGTAAGAGCCCACAATGCTGCCCTCTCTGGACTGGCTCCTGATCCACCTTCTCCAGGAAGCCCTCCCTGATGGGCCACTCTAGTGTTCTCTCACCGCACTCCAGCCATGGTCCTCGAGAACAGCCCTCCCCCATATTCCAAGTCTCACCAGAAGCTTCTTTGTAAATAAGGTTTTATTAGAATGTGGTCCCACCTACTCATTTCCTTTCGGTTCTCTGATATAGAGGCGGAGCTGGGTCAATTGCCTGACAAACACTGGCATCTTCACTGCTTGGGCTCTTGCAGCAGCAGCAGCAGCAGCCTCTAGATCAGAGGTTCTCAACCTTTGGATAGAGACCCCTTTGGGGTCAAATGAACCTTTCACAGGGTTCACCTAAGATGATTAGAAAACTCAAATGTTTATATTATGACTCATAGTAATAATAAAATTACAGTTATGGAGTAGCAACAAAAATAATTTTATGGTTGGGGGGTCACCACAACACGAGGAACTGCATTAAAGGGTCACAGTACTGGAAAGGTTGCGAGCCACTGATCTAGAACTTTGCTGAGACCACTCTGCAGACGCCTCCTGTAACTACCCTTGTGTGCTTGTCTCTACCAGCAGCCGCGATGGTGAGAGTGAAGACCTCCCTTCCTTTCTGGTTTCCCCAGCTCCTGCAACCCAAGTGAGAATTGCTGGCTTGGAGTCAGGTGATGCAACTGAACCCTGACCTCGCCATCATGAGATACCTGACACTCTCCTCACCTGTAAAACAGGGAAGCTGGCAGCACCTCCCCCACAATGTCAGCTGGACAAAGAGTAGCAGGTGCCTGGCCCAGAGCCAACACCTGTAGAGCGTAGCTATTATTATCATCATTACTGGTCACTCGGCAAATATTTGGCAGCTAGAACTGGCTGTTTGCAGAGTGCCAAGCCATTGCTTTGACTTATTGCAGTCAGAAGCATGCCATTAATAGAATTCACTAGCTGTGGAATAATCTTTTAGTACACTGTGACTATGTATTACCCTCATTGGTTAATAAAAAACTGACTGGCCAATAGCTAGGAAGAAAAAGGTTTGACGGGACATGTGTACAAAAAGAGAGCCTGGGGAGAAGAGGGAGGAATTGCCAGGAGACAAGGAGAGAAGCAAGATGGACATGCCATGCTGATAAAAGGTACCGCCATGTGGCAGAGCTTAGATAAAACATATAGGTTAATTTAAGTTGTAAGAGCTAGATAGTAATAAGCCTAAGCTATTGGCTGAGCATTTATAATTAATACTAAGTCTGTGTGGTTATTTGGGATCTGGCCAGCAGTTCTGATGAAAAATTCCACCTACATTCACTCCTAGGATCATGGTGGGTTAAAGTTAGCAGGCACTTGTTTGTGCATTTTCTATTACAATTTAGTTTATTTATGTATGTGTGTGCATGCACGTGTTGCACACATATAAACATATGAAGGTCAGATAACAGCTGAAGGAGTTAGTTTTCTTCTCCTACCATCTGGACCCTGGAGATTAAAATCAAGTGGAGGCTGGGCAGCAAGCACCTTCAATGGTTGAGCCATCTCACCCACCCCATCTTTGTTTGCCCATCCACTCTACAGAAGATGAGGTGGCTTGATTGAAATGTAGGACTATGAGTGACCAGCAGCAGACAGGTGACTAGGGAGCCAGTTAGAGGGGTCATGTGAAAGTCTTGCCCTGTCTATGGACACAGAACCAGAAACTGGGAAACAAAGGCATCAATCCAGAGCCATGGGGAAGGAGGATGACGCTGAAATCAGGGTACCAAGAAGGGCTGTGCCCACCCCATGGCCACACTCCAGGGCGGAGCTCTGATGCTCACCTGCAGCTTGCTCTTCCTCTGCAGAAGGCTGTTATGCAGTAAGTCTCGGTCCCTCACAGAGCTCGCCACCTGCTCCAGGAGAGCAGCTGCTCTCTCCTGGCCAAAGATGCTGCCGAGCAAGTCCGTCTTCAGCTGCAGCATCGACAGCTGCTCTTTCAAGCGGGAGCTTTCTGCTAGGGCCGCCTGTGGGAGACAAGGGACCCATGCCCGTCAGACAGCCAGGTAGGCCCAAGCTCACACTGTTTCCTACTGTTGCTGCACTGGAGCTGTGACACTACGGGCATTGGAAGAAGCAGCGCAGTAGAAACAGACTGATAGAGATATACTGGGAGGCCGGGCGGTGGTGGCGCACACCTTTAATCCCAGCCCTCAGGAGGCAGAGGCAGGCAGATCTCTGGGAGTTTGAAGCAAGCCTGGTCTGCAAGAGCTAGTTCCGGGACAGGCTCTAAAGCTACAGAGAAACCCTGTCTTAAAAAAAAAAAAAAAAAAAGATACATTGGGAGGCCCTGAATTTCAGGATCTATGCTGGCTGTCTTCTACCAAGCCTCACCCATCTCATTACCAAAGGCCAAGTAGCAATTCATCATCTTTCCTGTCTGGGAAACCCTGTCCCCTCCATCATCACCCACCAGCTATGGTACCCTGTCCCCCCATCATCACCACCACCAGCTATGGTACCCTGTCCCCCCATCATCACCACCACCAGCTATGGAACCCTGTTTCTCCCCCCCTCCATCACCACCACCAGCTATGGAACCCTGCCCCTCCATCATCACCACCAGCAGCTATGCCATCCTGTTCCCCCCCTCCATCATCACCACCAGCTATGGAACCCTGTCCCCCCCATCATCACCACCACCAGCTATGGTACCCTGTCCCCCCATCATCACCACCACCAGCTATGGAACCCTGTTTCTCCCCCCCTCCATCACCACCACCAGCTATGGTACCCTGTCCCTCCATCATCACCACCACCAGCTATGGCACCCTGTCCCCCCATCATCACCACCACCAGCTATGGCACCCTGCCCCTCCATCATCACCACCAGCAGCTATGCCATCCTGTTCCCCCCCTCCATCATCACCACCAGCTATGGAACCCTGTCCCCCCCATCATGACCAACACCAGCTATGGAACCCTGTCCCCCACATCATCACCACCATCAGCTATGGAACATGCTCAGCCTCTCTCACCTGGACCATGGCTCCTGCCTGCCTGCTGTTTCTAAGCTGGTACCCCAGAGTTGACCCTCCATACCTCACCAGCTTGATCCCTCATGCCTCTACATCAGTGCTTCTCAACCTTCCTAATGCTGTGAAGCTCTAATACAGTTCCTCATGCTATAGTGACCCCCCAACCATAAATTTTTTGTTGCTACTTCATAACTGGAGTTTTGCTACTGCTCAGAATTACAATGTAAATATCTGATATGTGGCCCTGTTGTGACCCACAGGTTGAGAAGCACTATTCCACAGTGACCCTTCATCACCAACAGACCCTCTAACATCCTGAAAACACCTTGCTTTTGGACTCCTGGCCTTGAGAGCTAGGAGACAATAGACTTTTTTCTTTTTTTTAGCACACGGTTTTACTCTGTAGCCCAGGCTGGCCTGCAGATTACTACATAGCTTAGGCTGGTCTTGAACTCACAGCAATCCTCCTGCCTCTGTTTCTAAAGTGCTGAAATTCCAAACATGAACCATAACATCAGAATCCACAGCTATATGACATGATCCTGAACACACAATAATTACAAATTAATTAGAATTTCTGTCTATCACATGGAACGATATGAATGGATCTTATCAAATAAAAAGACAGGTTTGGGACATTCTGACCTTAAACTGAGGTTTGTAATACATACAAATTTCATTTGAGATCACTTCATAGATGCTCATGAGGATCACCTAATAAAGGTGACCATCAGAGGCTGGAGATAGGGCCAAGCCACCCTTCCAGAGGACCTGGATTTGATTCCCATCACCTACATAACGTCTGACAAGTGTCTCTAATTCTCCTTCAGGGAGATCTGATGCCCTCTTCTGGCCTCTGTGAGCATCAGGCACACAGTGGTGCACAGACACACACAGGCAAACATGCATACACACACACACACACACACAAATAAAATAAAATAAAAAATTTAGAAAGGTGACCACCAGAGCCTCAGAGATAGCACAGTGGCTAAGAAGGCACACAACAATTGCAGAGGACCTGGGTTCAATCCCAGCACCTGCCTGTAACTCCAGCTTCAGGCAGACCTGTTGCCCTGGCCTCCTAGGGAACCTGTGCTCACACGCACATACCCATACAAGGGCACACACATAATCAAATCTGTTTTTCAACTTTAAAAAAAAGATAACCAAAGCCAGGCGGTGGTGGCGCATGCCTTTAATCCCAGCACTCGGGAGGCAGAGGCAGGTGGATCCCTTGAGTTCGAGACCAGCCTGGTCTACAAGAGCTAGTTCTAGGACAGGCTCCAAAGCTCCAGAGAAACCCTGTCTCGAAAAAACAAAAAACAAACAAACAAACAAAAAAACCAAAAAAAAAAAAGATAACCAGCATCCTTCAGTGCCTATGCATGGGAGAAGGGACCTGTTGGACCCTTGGGAGGTAGGATCATTTCCTGTTGTCAGTAACCATGGAGCTGGGCTTGGTGGCACACTTCTTTAATCTTAGCTTTTGGAGGGCAGAGGCAAGTGGATCTCTGTGAGTTAACGGCCAGCCTGATCTACATAGTAAGCTCTAGGCTAGACAGGCATACAAAGGGAGACCCAGTCTCAAAAACGAAATAAAATAAATAATTAGGGGGAGATTGAATTTGGGGAGATGGCGCAACATTGAGGCACTTACTGAATAAGCCTGAGGACCTGAGTTGTTTTTTTTTGTTTTTTTGTTTTGTTTTTTTTTGGTTTTTCGAGACAGGGTTTCTCTGTAGCTTTGGAGCCTGCGCTGGAACTAGCTTTTGTAGACCAGGCTGGTCTCGAACTCACAAAGATCCGCCTGCCTCTGCCTCCTGAGTGCTGGGATTAAAGGCGTGCGCCACCACCGCCCAGCAGGACCTGAGCTTTGAATCCCGAAAAACCCAAACAAACAACTGGATGGGAGTTGTGGCCCAGCTGTAATTTCAGTTTATGACGGCAGAGGTGGTAGCAGATTCCTAAACCAAGCTGGCTAACAAGGCTAGCCACACCAGTGAGCTCCGGGGTCAGCGAATAAGGTGAAAGATCAGTCGAGTGATTCCCAACACAGACCTCAGGCTCACACGTGTGCACGCCCCAAACTGCAGACTGAGCAGTGTTCTCCAGGGGGAGCAGGGTCAACCCTGAGTAAAGATTCTCCCAGCAACACCCCAGAGGCCAGAATGGTGAGGGAGAAAACTGTTCCGATGTGTTGATGATGGTCCTGTGCCTTGCGGGATGGTGGGTACCTTTCCCAGCAATCTTTACATTTTTCTCGGGAATGTAGGTATGTTTTTATAAGCTGAATAAAAACATATAAAATACGGATGGCACCTGACACCTTTTCACGCCTCTGTCTGCTCTGTGTGTCTGAGAATCCTGTGTCTGGACACAGGAGCATCTCATGGACTGAGCTCAGTGGTCTCACAAAGCAGGGTTTATGAGCCAATCAAAGCCCCAGTGTTGAGGGACTCCGGCGGATGCTGCCAAACGCTCTCCCTGTAACCGTTTCTCTCTCTCCCAACCTTTGTTTTGTACCCAACTGAAGGCGCAGAATTGTTACTGTTAGTGTTACTGGTACAGCCAGGCATGACAATTTCACCATCTTCAACCAGATATTGGGGTGTAAAGGATGGTCACGTGACCTGTCCAACCAATGAAATGAAAGATTCCCAGGAAGACTTTACTTCCTTGTTGGCAGTGAAAGTGATGATGGAGGGGGTCCTTGGGCTCCTGTGCAGTTCCATCAGTAACAAATACGGCTTGCTACTTGGCAGCTAAGTGGGGGCCAGAAAGAGACATGCCTTGGAGCTAGCAGAGCCTGTGTTCCAGATGACACTGTGGAGCCATTAAATTGGCCTGATCACCTCTGTATTTGACGTTTCCACTGGTCAGGCTGTAACTGAAGACGCAGTGAAGGCAATTACTCTGGCAGAGCCATTAATACTCTACCTATGGTGGAGTCCCCAAGGGAGACAAAATTCCTTGTGGCTTCAAGAAGATCCATGAAAAGTCACACCAGGCTTTGGCTCTACCTGGGGACTAAGGATGACTTCTGTCCCTGAGAACAAGTGATGGCCCTTCCTGTACACTTGGCTGACACAGAGCAGTGAGCTGGACTCTGGTGTCTCGAGGATTCCTGTGTGCACTTGCCCCCGGGAGAGTAACTGAGATGCCACTCTTTAGGCCAGCAGCCTTCCCAGCCCCACACTGGTTACCTCAATCTGGGGTAGAAAGGTGTGGATGGAGGGCAGGTCCGGCAGGCTGGTGGTGATGTCCAGGAGCCTCTGGGCCAGGGCCTTCCACAGCTGCAGGTCATTGAGAGGCCGGTGGAATCGCTGCCACAGCTCTGCCCTGGTCGCATGGTGGAGCCTGGCGTTCTTTCCCTTCATACTGCACAGGGCGCAGATCCAGAGAGACGAGAGTGAGATCAGTTCAGAGTAAGGCCTCTGCCCAGGCTGCCAGGGCAGGGAATGCCCTCCTTACACACGGGCTGCATCGAGTGTGTATGGACACACTCATAGGCAGTGGGGGAGGACTTGTAACCGCTGAGACAGAACGGCAGTGACCACAGGCCTGGAGTCTTCCTGAGCACAGACCCTTAGCTCCCTCAGGCCTGTAAGTGCTCAAGGAAATGAGATATACGAGTATCCTTTGGTTCTGCAGTGTCTGAAAATCTGGGAGTCTAGAGTAAGGCCCAGCAGCTGTGACTTGTGTGCCTTAGCTGTCAATTCCTCTGAAGAGTTAGTAACAGTGCCCTTCACACTGCTCCCGGGAACATTCATGATCCCAATACCCTTCACACTGCTCCCGGGAACATACATGATCCCAGCGCCCTTCACACTGCTCCCGGGAACATACATGATCCCAGCGCCCTTCACACTGCTCCTGGGAACATTCATGATCCAAGCACCCTTCACACTGCTCCCGGGAACATTCATGATCCCAGCACCCTTCACACTGCTCCCGGGAACATTCATGATCCCAGCGCCCTTCACACTGCTCCTGGGAACATACATGATCCCAGCGCCCTTCACACTGCTCCCGGGAACATTCATAATCCCCAGCCTAGCCCTGCTTCAGCATCCAGCACTATCCCAATTTTACAGATGTGAGGCCTAGGAAGAGCTGTGGGGGAGAGACACAGCAGATAAAGTTCCTCTGTCCACCTGAAGGAATCCCACATAACCAGGCAGGGGTATAAGATGTACTATGGGGGTGCTATTGGGATGGCTGAGCTATTTTTAGGATGCCTTCTGGACAAAAATAGGTGAGCGCCCCAATGTGCAGTGCTCACTTCTGCAGTGAGAGGCCATCGCTCTGCTCTTTGCTGAGCCCGACTGTTCCCATGGGCAGAGAGGTAAGTAGAGGCAGTGTTGAAGATATGCTCTGATACTTAAGTCTCAGCATGGTCAGAGGCAGAGGAGTAGTGTTCACTTACATAGCAGCCCTTCCTATGACCCCGCATGGCGAAACCCTCCCAACAGTCAGCCACTCAAGACCCAGCAGAGGTAGGCCATTGACACCCCCGCCCCAGCCACAAAAAGCAAAGCTCATGCCTCTTGCTGGGAGTAAAATGCAAGAATGAGGAGAGGGCAGATTCTCTGCAGAGTGGAGACTGGCCATCCCCAGACAGCCCATCTTACACACACACACACACACACACACACAGACCCACACACACACACACACACGCGCGCGCGCGCGGTGCCAAGTATCCAGCACCCTCAGTCCTGCCTGCCCTCTGCCTCCCTGGGTACCTTTGATATTCCTGAATGGCAGCCACCACACTGTCAGAGAGCAACTGTAGGTCAGGGAAGGCAACAAGTTCCTTCAGTTGAGTTTGTAGTCGGTCTACACGGGGCTCCTCTGAAGCCAGTGAAGCCCGTGTCCCCTGCAAGACATGACAACCAGGCACTGGTGAGGCCCCTTGGGGGATGACAGTGTGTGTGCATGGGCTGAGTAGAGGCCGGGGACTGGCCAGGCTGGAGAGCTGGTCACCAAGGGCACAGATGGGGGAATCTCACCCTTAGGCTCAGCCCCTGTAGAAGCTCAGTTGCACATGGCGTCCGTCATCTTCCTCAGAGTGACACTGTGACAAATGCCAGCTTCCTTCTACTCTAGCTGTTACCATTGGATACAGGCTTTCCCATTAATTCTGGGATTTGGTTTTTTTTATTTTAATTTTAAATTTTGGTTTCTTTTCCCCACTGCCTCCCCTCCTCCCATTCCCTTCACCTTCCCTCCTCCACCCTCATCAACTCCCCAGAGAGGGAAAGGCACATTGCTCCGAGGAAGGAACAAGGCCCTCCCCACTATATCCAGACTGAGCAAGGTATCCATCCAAAAAGAATGGATTCTAAGAACTTTAAGTCTTTGAAGAAAGAAATTGAAGAAGATACTAGAAAATGGAAAGATCTCCCTTGCTCTTGGATAGGTAGGATCAATATAAAAATGGCAATCCTACCAAAAGCAATCAATAGATTCAATGCAATCTCCCATCAAAATCCCAACAGAATTCTTTACAGACCTTGAAAGAACAATACTCAACTTCATATGGAAAAACAAAAACACCCAGGATAGCCAAAACAATCCTCTACAATAAAGGAACTTTTGGAGGCATCATTATCCCTGACATCAAGCTCTATTATAGAGCTATAGTAATGAAAACAGCTTGGGATTGGCATAAAAACAGACAGGTTGACCAATGAATTGAATTGAAGACCCAAATATTAATCCACACACCTATGAACATCCGATGTTTGACAAAGAAGCTAAAATTATACAGTGGAAAAAAGAAAGCATCTTCAACAAATGCTGCTGGCATAACTGGATGTCAACCTGTAGGAGAATGCAAATAGATCCATATCTATCCTCATGCACAAAACTCAAGTCTAAATGGATTAAAGACCTCAATGTACATCCAACCACACTGGTTCTGGGATATCTTAAATTGCAGTTCAATCTTGACAGAAAGGATGACTATGAAGAACAAAGCTCCAACAAGAGGGATTTAGAGAATGTAGATCACTGGAGGAAGGAGAGGAGCCCACCTTAACCAGGGCAGTCTGGTCCCACAACCCCCACTCCCAACCACTGTAGCATGCTACAACTCAGAATAAAGCAAGTGGTCCTTGAGGGTGCATGGTCCCCTGTGTAGGAAGTTGCAGGGTGATCTGTCTTGCAGGGAGGCTGTGTAAAACAGCTCCCAAATGCATAAAGGCAGATGAGGACACCTTCGCGCTGTGGTGGGGCAGGAGAGAGATTGGAGTGACTTTTATTTTTTTACGATAGTTCCTTTGATGCCCACCCACTTGAGGGGCTAGGGAAGGAACCTGGAGTCTCAGTCAAGCTAGGTAAATTCTACCACTGAGCCTCAGCACTGGCTTCAGACAGTTCCTTCAAATGCATCACGACATTTGGGGATCTTTATCTAAAACCAATCTGCAAGTCACACTTTCTGTGGTTTGAATGGTGCTGGCAGTAGTATTGTGAGCTTCTGGGGGGGGGCAGGGGATAGTGCTATTGAAGGGATCCATAGGGCCGGCTTATCAGCTGGCTGGCCCTACTTTCTGGCTTAAGAGGGAATGGCTTACTCTGCCATAGACCCTCACACACTGTCCCCACCAGAGGCCCAAAGAAGTGCAACCAATGGGTCTCAAATGGCACCTCCAGAACATGTGCCACAACAAACCTTTGTTCCTCATAAGTCGGTTGGCTCTGCTGTTTTGTTACAGTAACATGGAGGTGACTAAGACTTCCTGAGTGGGTAGGAGCCCACACTGCCTTCCCTAAATGGGCGTCCTTGCCCGATCTTCCCAGACCCTGCCCTGTGTTTTTCTCTCGTCATCTCTCCACTGTGAGCTCCCCTCCACTGCTAACCTCGCTGCTCCCTGGCCAGAACATCCATCCCTCATTCCAGTGCTGAGTAAGGAAAGGACTTCAAAGCCCAAATCTGGGTGTCCTATGTTCCTTGGGTCTTAATTAGTCACCAACTTACTGTGCTCCTTTAGGGACTTCAAGAGGGGGAAATACTTCAAGCCTCAATTTCTTTGTCTGGAAAATGGAAATAAACACTTGCCTTCTTAATGACCCTTTCAGGGAACTCAGGTGCCAAAGGATAACACACTCACACCAGGGAGCATGCATAAAGCTGATTACGAGTCTCCATCACAGAGTAACTGCAAGTGGCAATCTGAGGTTCACTGTACCCCTGAACTTACCGAGAACAGCCTCCAATGGGCCACCAGCTCATCCTCTGTGGCTGTCTTCACCGTGGGCTCCAAGCCCTCATGGGCCAACCTCTGAAGACTTTTCTTGAACTCTCCCAGCTCCGCCTCCAGCTGCAGGATCTGCTGCCCACAGGCCCCCTTGGACTGGAGTAGGCCCTGCAGCCTCCCTTCCTCCTCTTTCCAGAGGACTCTCAGCTTCTCCAGGACCCCTCGCATCTCCTCCAGTTCCCCCGAGATCTTCTCTGCACCCAAAGGAGAGGTGTTCCGAATGACACCCTCAGCCTGCTCCTCCAACCTGTCCAGAGACTCTTTGCCCTTAGGGAAATCCTTGGCGATGTCCTGTCCAGGGTGATGGGGAGACAGCAGGAAAGCAAAGGTTAGCTGTGCTCTCAGAGCAGGCCTGGGGATCACGCCAAGGGTGACTGTCTGCTCTAGGTACCATGGACTTGTGGGATGCGAACTGTTCCCTGTCTCCACCAAGCCATTGAGTACTGGATGTTTCTATCGGGTGTGCCTGTCTTTAGCACTGTCTGGCATTTGCAAACGTTTCTTTAAAACAAATCAACTTGAAGCCATCAGCAAGATATGCCGTGGGGCCACAAGGAATCAAGGGGCACCAAGCCTCACTGTACGTGTGTGTGCCAATACCTATTTAGATTTCAGTTGCATGCCTATCTGTATTGCTGTATCTTATAGATACATGGAAAATGTGTATGTGGCTGATGTAGCTCAGGTTGCCTCAATATATACTTAAACATAACTTTAAATTTATGATACTCAGGGTTCCCAGGTGCTGGCATTGCAGGTATGTATAACCATGTCTGTTTCTTGTTTATTTAGTTGGTTGGTTGGTTGGTTAGTTTTTGGCTTTGGTTTTTCGACACAGGGCTTCTCATTGTAGCCTTGGCTGTCCTGGAACTCACTCTGCAGACCAGAGTGCCACTGAGTTCACAGATATCCACCTGCCTCTGCTTCCTGAGTGCTGGGATTAAAGGTATGCACCACCACCACCCAGCTCATGCCTGGTTTTTGTTTCTGTATTAATTTTGAATGGTGCTGGCTTTCCCCTTTACAACAGTTTTTTTTTTTTTTTTTTTGGTTTTTCGAGACAGGGTTTCTCTGTGGCTTTGGAGCCTATCCTGGAACTAGCTCTTGTAGACCAGGCTGGTCTCGAACTCACAAAGATCCACCTGCCTCTGCCTCCCGAGTGCTGGGATTAAAGGCGTGCGCCACCACCGCCCGGCTTACAACAGTTATTCAAGTTTTCTTTTCTCTCCTTTTCTAATAACATGGTCTGATTATAGACATGTGCTCATCTTTATACTTATCTTTCCCAGGCTGGCTTCAAAGTTTCAATCCTCCCACCTTAAGCCCCCGAGCATCAGGCTGATGGCTGTGCACCTCCACCTGACTCTTAGATTTTATTTCTAAATGTTCACCAACTTCTTCAAAGGTTAGTTGACTTTAATATAAGTTAACACACCAAACACATAGTGCGGAGAAAGCTGAGAAGTGGCTCTTGAATTGCTGAAGATAACTTGCTGTCTGGTCCAAAGGGAACTGCGGTTCCCCAGACTCCAACAGGCAGTGCAAATATCACGAAATAAGCTCAGCCTGGACCACACTCCCTTACAGCCTGGCATCCTCAGCTCCTGCATCTCACTATGCACTCTCTATTCTCCATTCCCTGCTGGTCTCCCCCTCTTGCAGACAGCCCTGGCCATGTCCACTCTGCTAGCCATGTTCGATCCACTTCTTTCTCTCTGTGTCGTGGACACTACCGGATGCTTCTGGCTGTTCTCACTCTCAACAAAAAACTTCCCTTAATCATACCATAGAGGAGTCAAGTCAACAGTTTCTTCACTGTACATCTTTTGCATACATCTGGGGTCGAAATCCTTGCATACACTCACTAGGTACAGGATCTAGAGGCTCCCCGACGGCTGTGCAGTGTGAAAGGTGACACAGATCCACTTCTCCTGACCCTGTCCACCCAAAACTCTTCATCGTGGCATGATTGGCATTTGAGCGGGATGATTCTCCACCGTGGTGCTGCTCTGTCTACTGTAAAGTGTGTAGTTGTAGCCCAGGCCTCCATTTTCTGGGAGCCAGGGGCAGCACCCACTCAGACTGGTAATGAATAAAAATGGCTCCTGACTTGCCACGCACCCAGCACTGAGACCCATGAGTCTAGACCTGGCTACTGGAATCCTATGGGTTCAAGTGTCCCATCTGTCAGCCACTACCCCAAATGTTTTGTACTGGGTCCCCCGACACTCTCCCCAGGAGTCTGGGCTGTGGGTTGTGAGTGTCTGTGCCTGGGGTGAAAACTAATATTATCCCCATTTGTAACATGTAAGGTCTCCCCCTGCCAGGGCTCAAGACGCCCTAGCTGGGACATTGTCCTGGTTGTGTCACAGTAATGTACCTGCAGGGCAGAGAGACGAAGCTCCGTAGTCAGCTGGCAGTTTCGCCCCAGGCAACTGTGCACTTTCTCCACCACTGCCTTCAGCCACAGCTGGAACTCGTTCACATCCTCCCGGTACTGCTCATGCTCCTGGGCCACCTGGGTCAGGAGGTCCACCCTATGCTGCAGGAAGAATTGCCTGCGATGAGGGTCCCCAGCCTGGATAGGAGCCCACTGTTTGTGGCTAGGGCTCTTTAAGGTCAGGGAATGATAACTGGCTTGGCAGGGAGTTGGGGGGGATCTATATGGATATGCGATTGTGCACATTGGGGATGCTGGAGCCAGAACCAGGCCCTGGGGTCCCAGACATGCCAGCCCCTGGCCTGGCAACCCTGCAGCTGGCATTCCATCCTGCCATGTCCAGGGAATGCCACTTGACTAGGGCATGGGAGTCACATCAACAACAGTACCGACCACAGAACACTGCCCTTCTGAATCCTTGTCCTCACCCCTGCCCTTACCCTCGCTTGTTGTGAGCATTGCTAAGAAAGTCCCGTGCCAACTCTGGAAACTCCCCTGCCCATCTGTAAGGGACTCTCAATTGTATCCCAATTGACAGACAAAGACATTGAGGCCCAGAGAGGTGAAATGACATGCCCAAGGCCACCCAGCTAGGACAGTCAGAGATGTGGAGGGTCCAGGCTGTGTAAAGAAGGTATAAGACCTAGAGAGGAAGCCATAAAGAAAATCAGTAGCAGCATCCTTCCATGGTTTCCACTTCAGCTCCTGCCCTGACTTCCCTCGATGATGGGCACTGACCTGGAAGAGTAAGCCAAATGGACATTCTCCTTCATCAGGAAGCTTTTGCTCAGAATTAGTTTATGTCACAACAATAGAGGAGCAAAGGAGGACAGAAGAGGCTTGCAGGGAAAGTGGAGGAAAGGAGTGGGGGACTATTCACCATGCCACCTTGTGCGGCTGGGCATCCATAAACCATAACCTACTTTAACACCCATTGACCACAGAGCTATGGGTAAATAGGGTCACCCTCTTGAAAAGGTGCACGCTGAAGGCAGGACTCTCACAGGGCCCAAACTGAGGTCCTGACAGCAACCATGGCACTAACCACACTCTCCATCCCCACATAGGGATGGGGGGGACCCTCAACCCAGGGGACCCCAGGCTGTTTCTATTGCCTGTCATGTGACTTCTACCGTCATCACTCACTCGGGAGCTACTTGCACTGTGCCACATACGTAGTCAGTGTGAAAATAAGCCCTGTTCCTGTGAAACCTTCCATTATGAAGCCTAGAACTTGAACTTCGTGTCATTTCTGTATATCACAAAATGGCTGTGAACTTTTCCCTGTCCATTTAAGAGTTGCTCTTAGCCCAGTGCCAAGCAGCCTTAGAAGCCAGACATGCAGCAGCCGAAGGTTGGTGATCTCAGCTCCTTGCTGTGGAAAAGGCCATGTCTAAGAAAGGCCCAGAGCCTATGGGAAGCCGAGTCTCAAGTCCTCCACTAAAGAGGGCAAGCAGGTGGATCTGAAAACCTTCCCCAGCAGTCTGTGCATGGTTCCCCTCCTTTGAGACACTGTTCATCAACACTACTTAATAACTCATTAAACCTCAGCAATAACCACAGCAAGCAAAAGAAAATCTCCCCATTTTAGAGGTGGGATAGCCAAGGCTTGGGAACAGGTTACTTAGAAGAGAGGTGAGAATCTTAAGATAAGGGCCACCTGCACCCCAAAGTAGAGCCTTGGCAGGGACCACTGCCTTCACAGATCGGTCTTCAACCTTCAGGAAGTGGTTGGAATCTCTTCAGTTCCCTCGATGGCCCCCAATTCCTGTGGTTTGCACACAGGGCTCCTCCAATCCCAGGAAAGCCTCATGGATAAGCCACAGCGGGTTACCAGGGACCTCAGAGGGTAATGCTGAAGGTGACGGAGGAGGGTTGGAAGGGACCCCCCATAACTGAATCGTGTAGAGCACTGCCTGTGTGAATGATGAGGTGCTGGCACCCAGAAAAGTCCAGAGTAAATAAAAGTCCATGTGATGAGGAGCAGGCGCTGGCAAGGAGTGGCAGCGGGCAGGAATCCAGACTAGCTGGGTGCCAGGCACAGCCATTTCAAAGCCAGCTCAGCCAGTGGGAGGGTGACAGGGTAAGGAGCGGCTGAGGGCTCCGCCTTCTTGTTAAACCAAACAATTAAACCATCTGCAGCAAGCAGAGTTATCAGCCATGTCAAAACCCAAGCAATTAACAGGGTGGCTTGGATTTATGTCCCCAACAAAGGACTGTAGAAAGTCTAGGATCCGTGGCCTGATGCCAGGCAACCCTTCTCCGAGGTGGAAGAGGGAGGATGTTGCTGTTTGCCACTCGGAAGCAATAGTTTCAAATCAAACAAGGAAGACACTCCTGGCACCAGCTGGCCTGCCTGCACTTCCCTTTTGATGCCTGGGGAAGACAGAAGCTGTTGCTCACCTCTGTACTGGGCCTAGAAGCTATGCAGGGGTGGTCCTTGAAGCCAAAGTGGGTGGTCCTATCCTCACCCATATCAGAGGCTCACCGCCTCACGTGTGGGACATCTATAAAAACAGACTGGGGCTGTCGAGTTGGGTCAGCAAGATGCACAGCCAGGATGCACAGCGAAAAAAGAGAGAAGGCTGGAGAGGCAGCTCAGTAGTTCAGTGCGCTTGCTGCTCTTACACAGGATCCAAGTTCGGTTCCCACCACCCAAGTTAGGCAGCTCACGAGTGCCTATAATTTCAGCTTCATAAGATCCAACACCCTATTTCGCCTTACAAGAACACACACACACACACACATACACACACACATCTGAATGTGATGTCACATGGGTCTCTGGTTTTTTCCCAAGCCAGCTGATTACTTAATCTCTAACTCTTCTAGGGTTCAAGTAGAGAGAATCAAGGGTTCACAGGCTTCATCCAGCAGTCAAAAGGTGAAACAATTTACTTCTGCAGAATCCACTCCCCTCCCGCCCCAACACCTCATTTCTATGCTGGGGTCAACCTACAGCTGTGCCAGAAAGGCTCCCTGCTTCCCACCAACCTTGCTGGTCCCATCACAGAGGTCTCATGTCCCTACGCCCAGCTCCTCCACGAATATCAAATCCCTTCTGTGCTAATGCTCAGAAGCAACCATTCTCCCGCGTACCCCTCAACCCTACCGATGGACTCAGGTGTGGCGACCACCCAGGATGTAAGTCTACCTTGGGAATCAAGAACTTCTGGCTCTTTCTATTGGGTCAGTGATACCCGGCCTTTGGATTTTATTATTATTGTTGTTGTTTGCTTGTTTGCTTCTGTCTAACCTGTATAAATGCACCTGCTGACATCTCCCCTGTCTGTCTACACTGTAAGACGGCTGGAGGAAGGGGTAGAGAGAGAAAAAGACTTAGGAAAGACAGTTTTGCTCCTGAGAGTTATTATTTCTTTGGGGCTTTGGATCATAATGAGGGGACAGTGAGACTCCCAGAGGCGATGAGCCATGATGGTTTCAGAATTGGGGTGGGAGTGGTACTCACACAACTTCCCCTGGTACCTAGCTCCCACTCCCATGTGCGCACATATAAACACACTGAACTCACGCTTCCTCTCCTCGGCTCTCTGTGCTCAGAGTTCTGCTGATTGATCAAGCACCTGTTTCTGTGTGTCACAGGGAACGGCCAGGCACCTTTCCTAGCCAGGCCTGGAAGAGCAGACCTGGAAAGACAATCCCTCTTGTGCCTGCCCTGGCCACATGGGATTGGACAGTCCAGAAGAGGGCAACTAGCTACGAGAGCCAAGTCAACCTGATACTACCTTATCCATCCATCCCGACCCAGGCCAGCAGCCTGGGGAGTCACATGTCCCCAGGAGCATGTGTGTGTGTGTGTGTGTGTGTGTGTGTGTGTGTGTGTGTGTGTGTGTGTTGGAGGAAGGGTGGAATTCTCATGAACAGTTCTGTGGATCAAACAAGGATGCTGTTTTTGTCTGTCCTTCATACACTGAGAATAAGGGACATCCTTTATGGTGGCCAAACACCATACACCAGTTCTCAAAGAGTTCAAAACCTAATGATAATGAAGTGAGCAGCCCTACACAGGTGGGAAGCGGCAGGGCCTGGCCTGGAACCCAGTCCATCTCAAGCCCTCAGGGTCTCTAATGGATTTCCATTCTCTGCTATTATATTTTGGATGTCAATGTCCCCTTATGGCTCATGTGGCTTGGTCTCCAAATGGAGGTGCTGTTGAGAAGTGACTAGATCCCAAGGGCACTAACTTCAATGGGCCAATCCATTGATGAGCTTGAGCCCAATGGGCTGTTGGGAAGTGGAGGCTACTGACTCCCCTCTGCTTCCTGGCTGAAGCAGTGAACAGCTTGCTCCACCACAATCTCCTTCCACCATGATGCTCTGTGTCACCTCAGGCTCAGGGCTGGAGTCAGACTGAGCCAGCTAAAACTGTGGGCTGAATTAAAAACCTCTCCTCCTTTAAGCCGTTTTCTGGTATTTTCTCTCAGACATGGAAACCAGCATACTGGCTTATTATAGAAACTCTTCCCCATAAATTGTGGACATGAGAACCCCAAGAGACCCCAGCACTGAGGACAACTGTATGCCCTCCTACAGCACCAGCAGGAGTGTGGGAAAGAGATGCATCCTTTGGAACTGCAGACACAGAAAGGGACACTTCTCTACAGAAGTAGGGCACTGTGACCACCAGCCTAAAGTACACAGCACACCCAGGTCTTGGTTGCTGGGTCTGGGGCTCTTCCCTCGGGTTGTAAGAGGAATAATGACTTTCAAGCCCAAAGGAGCAGAGACCCTGCATAGAGACAGAGCCCTAGAGAGCTGCCCTCACTCCCCACCACGGTGGGACCACGCACACACTTCTACAAATGCAGAGTGAGAAGGAAGCAGTTACCTAAAATAAGTAAATAAATAGGCAACAAACAAAGTCAGACATCTTGCAGAACATGGAATGAAGAGCCTATGGCATCAATTTGGCTCAGCATCCAGTTTTTAAAAACACTCACAGCTGGGCATGATGGTGCACATCCTTCATCCCAGTACTTAGAAGGCAGTGGGTTGGAGGCCAGCCTGGTCTACAGAGTGAGTTCCAGGCCAGCCAGAGCTACACAGTGATATCCTGACTCCAAAACAAATAAATAGGCACACTCACTTCAGGAACCACCAAGCAAGCATGGTGACAGAGAAACAGGGACCATGAAGGTCGATTCCCAGAGTGCCTGGCTGGAGCAAACACAGAGATCTGCTAGGGCAGGTTCAGCCATGGGGATGGGTGCCACGCCCTGATGGAATAGGCTCAGTAGGAAATCACAGAGGCACAGGGAAGCCCATCCACCCCTACAGGAGACACAGTGACACCGAGTGTCAAACCCTGCAGCTTCCACTGTTAGACATTTATGTTTAATAGCAGCAAGAACATAACCCCACTGCAGGAAAGGGACATTTTTATAAAGGAACAGGTAGACATACTAACAACCACTTAAGGAAAACAATTTCTAAAAGGTAATCATTTAACGTAGTAATTCAGTGAACCATTGCCAAAATGTGGCCAGGATGAGGCAAGAGGATGGGCAGGATTTGGGTAAGAGCACGAACAGCAGTAGATGGGCTTAAGGGATGAAGGGGAGGAAGGGAGGTGGGGGGGGGAGTATGGAGGGTAGGAAGGATGGAGGATGAAGGGAAGTCACTGGGGTACTCAAACAGCACAATCCATCACTTTGTAGCATATTTACTAAGCATCCACACGTGTATGAAGCCCGAAGCAACTCTGGGCATGGGGACAATGGTGGATGGGTAGGTGCAAGATTGGTTGATGGGTAAACAGGTGCTGGGTGGGTGAGCAAGTGGATGGACAGCAGAAAGTGAGTGGTGGTGGGCAGGAGGACAGATGGATACGATTACTACATGAGAGGATGTCTTGATGGGTGGACAGATGGGTGGGGTGGATGACTAAGTGGTTGAAGAGACAAACAGGCTAGTTAGTTAGGGAGCAGTAGACTGGTGAGTGAGGGACCAGATGGACAGGAGAGATAGGAGAGTGGAGACTGATGGACGGGGCGGGTATAGGGAGTGAAAGGGAGGCTTGCAAACACAGGAGGAAGGGAGCAGACAGGCCAGGAGGCTGGGTGGGGAGTGGGTGGGGAGATAGACTGATGGAAGGTGGCTAATGAAAGAACGGGAAGATGGATTGGCTGTGAGCGAGCAGAAGAGCGACAGGAGGGAGATGGAGCCATCCATGACTTACCTGGGCTCTGGCCTTCACAGCGTCGTACTCAGCCTTCATCTTCTTCTGGGCATCTTCATCCACGCTGGGGTCCCCGATCCTGTTGAACAAGGAACCCGCCTCCTCCAGCAGCCTGTCCAGCAGCACGGCCTGATTGTCCACATTGTGCAGCAACACCTGGGCGTGGCTCAGCTGCCACTGCTTCTCCTTCAGGCCCAGCTGCAGCTCCACAGGGGGCTCCAGAGCGACCACCATCTTCTGGAACCAGCGGTAGAACTCATCCTGGGCCAGCAGATACTCACTCCAATGTAGCCACACCCACTCGATGCGACTGTGGACGAGATGGCCAGGCTGAGAGGCCTGCCCCTGGCCCCTGGGTGAGAGACCCTGTCACAGCCCCCTCCCAGATACTAGGGACTGTGTTAGAGGGACATATAGGTGCCTTCTCTGCACTGAGTCACACTCCAGATTCTAGACTCTCCTTTCCCATTGAGACCTTGCTGTCTGTAAGTAATCTCCCACATGAGGCCAAACCCAGATTTTATATGTACCCTCAGCCACCCACTGGGGAGATAAAGTTCAGGTGGCCCTGAGCCACCAGTACCCCAGATTCTGTCTCTGAACTCCCACTGCCAATACACAAATCGTTTGCTCTGCCCACAGTGGTCCCAGGCCCTTAGCACATGCTACCTGGAAGCAAATAGAAGATTACCTCAGGACTGTGCCTGACATTAGGTTTTTGGGGGTTTTTTTTTTGTTGTTGTTTTTCTGGATTTTTTCAAGACAGGGTTTCTCCGTGGCTTTGGAGCCTGTCCTGGAACTAGCTCTTATAGACCAGGTTGGTCTCAAACTCACAAAGATCTGCCTGCCTCTGCCTCCCGAGTGCTGGGATTAAAGGCGTGTGCCACCACCGCCTGGCTGTGCCTGACATTAGGCAGAAGACAACTATCTGTGAGCCAGTTAGTGGCCACCAAGTAGGGATAGAGGACTGAGGGCCTGTGTGATTTCTCAGGGCAGCTCCGCCCCTTCATCTGCCCCAGTGCCTGCTTCTCTAATGTGGAGATGACCCCAGCTCTACAGTCAACATCAAGACATTTGTTTGTGATGCCGAGAGAAAGGCTTGGAAGGCAGACAGCTGTTCGGTCTGATTTACACGAGCTCTGGGGATCTGAACTCAGGTCCTCCTACTTGCAAAGCAAGCACTTTAGCCACTGAGCCATCTCCTTAGTCAGGGACAGATATGTCTGCCATAATGCAGAGGACACATACACAAACCCATTATGTCTGCTGGGGCAACGATTCAAGTTTCCCATGTCCGCCCATCATCACCATTAATGTCCATCCACCATCACCACTATGCTTGCGTGGTATTAGAAAGAGGCCCTGGCCTGAATCTGAAGAGGACATGCTGTTCCCAGGACCCTAAGCCTGAAGAAGTGTCACTCCAACAGGGGTCCCTTGACAATATGGTACTGGACAAGGAGGGTCACCAGCACCTGAGCATGTAGCAGTGAGGTTCCCTGACCATCCCCACCTGTGGCAGTGAGTCATGTAGGTGACCGTCTCCTCCCACTGGGACTTGATATCCTTCAGCTGGGCCAGGATCTCGGGTTTCTGGCCCTCCTGGCAAGTAGCCAGGAGGGCCTCAGCTGCCCGCAGGACCAGTTCCACCTTCATGCATCCCTCAGGCTCCAGCTGGCAGATCTTCTGTGGGTATGAGAGCAGTTTCCCAGCATTAGACACAACACCGTCGGCACAGGCAATGGCTCTGCACCAAGAGCTGGGATTTCGAGGCTAGAGTTGCTGCAGCTCAGCTTAAGGCCATATGCTCCTCTGATGTGTCCCTGAGCACACACCTAAGGGCTTGGGGAAGGGAGAGGGAGCTCTGGAGGTTAGCCCTGCCCTTTGCCACCAGCCGCATCCAGCTCCCGACTCAGAAAGTTCACTCTCTCCTGGGATGCTTTCTACATCTTGGACCGTGGGACACGTAGAGCAACCTCTCGGGCTTTAACGCAGAAGAAAACAAGGCTAGGCACGTGCATCACCATGTGCGTGGCCGTGAAGTGACACTCTCAAGTCTGCTGTGAGACTCTGTTGTGGTCCCCACCCAGCCAAGAGTCAGTCACACTGTTTTGCTCTTTACTACAAGGTCCTGCTCCCACGGTGACAGGAATTCTACAGTCCATTCCTGATGGGTGACTCACTCAACACCACAGAGCCTTGCTCATGTCCAGCCAATCTGGTCTGTCTCTCCCAGTCTGTGCCCTCATCTCTGTCTCTTTAACTTGTGTGTGTGTGTGTGTGTGTGTTTCTGTGTCTGTATGAGTGCGGGTGCATATATGTCATGGTACATATGTAAAGGTCAGAGGATTTTGGGGAGGTTCTGTTCTCGCCTATTGTGGGCCCTGGGACTCAGTCAGATTCATTAGCCAGATGTATGTCAACTTAGTGAAACCTAGACTCATCTGAGGAGGTCTCAATTAAAGCATCTTCTGGATCAGACTGGCCTGCAGCGATGCCTATGAAAAAAATTGTCCTGATTGTTCATTACCCGTTGTGGGTGGCACCATCTCTAAGCAGGTAGGCCTGGGCTGTAAGAGAGAGAGAGGCAAAAGAGAGACAGAGACTGAGAGCAAAATGTTCCATGTTTTTTCCTTCAATCTTGACACCCAGCCTCAATTTCCTTCAGTGATGAATTATGACCGGGAAGTATAAGTCAAATAATCCCTTTCTACTCTAAGACTTTTGGTTACCACGTTTATCACAGCCTCAGGATGAAACTGGAACACACAGGAAGCCCCTCAACCCTTCCGATAAACCTTGCCAGTCCTGTACCCCATCATCATCTTTCAGGGGTACGCCTCCTCATAGATGTCCTGCCTCCTTTTTCCCCCTGAGACAGGGTTTCTCTATGTAGCCCTGGTTGCCCTGGAACTCACTGTGTAGACCAGGCTGACCTCCAAACCATAGATATCCACCAGCCTCTGCTTGTTGAGTGCTGGGATTAAAGGTATGCACCACCACCACCCGGTGATGTCCCGCAACTTGAATCTCATCCTGCCTTCAGCTTGTCTGAGGGTGCGCATGAAGCACAGAGGGCAGCGAACCTCAGCTACTGTCACTATTGCTGTTATTCCATCTCACAGACATAAATCTGACCTTCTGATCAGATGACAGGACCAATTCCAGGGCCGTTGATGGACTAAAGGGTCACTCTAGAGTGACCTTTGCCATGTGACTTCTGCACATCAGACCTATGACAGGCAAGAAGGTAGCAATGTCAACACCAAGGCTGCAGTAAGTCACACACTAGCATGCTGCCTGGCCTTCATGGTGCTGGCCATCAATAACTATCCACTGTTATTACATTTTTTGCAGACAATAGAAACTCTTTCTTTTTTTCTCTTTGACTGCCACCTACTTACTTGGCCTAACCTCAAGCTTAGTTGCAAGCTTTCTCCAACTCAAGTCCTGGGCAGCGTAGTTGTCTCTGCCCCTTCTAAATAGATGGAGAAGAAAGGGCTACCGACACTCAAATGCGGCCCTCTCTGACAGTGTGTGATGTCAGGCAGATCACATGACTACTCTATGCATCCCTTTCACTTCAATACAGAAATCCCTGCTATGTCCAACTGATGTGGGATGCCCCTCTGGATGCTGTGAACATGTATTACCATTGCTTAATAAAGAATCTGCTTTGGCCTAAGGCAGGGCAGAATAGAGCTAGGCGGGAAATTCAAACAGAGATACAGGGAGAAAGAAGGCGGAGTTGGGGAGATGCCAGCAGCTGCTGAAAGAGTAAGATGCCAGAACATTACCTGTAAGCCACAGGGCACGGGATGATAATTTATATGTAGAGCTAGCCAGTAAGAGGGCTGAGCCATCAGCCAAACCATTTGCAATTAATATTAAGCCTCAGAGTGGTTATTCGGAAACCTGCAGGCAGGAGAGAGACTAGGCCCCTGTGTCTCACTGGGCTCTGCTGGCCTCTGCAAACCAAGAGACCCTTTAACTTGGGGGAAGAAGTGAAATTTAATGTTGCAGGCCACACCCCTAAGGAACCCGCTCTGCTTGTGAGGTGACCAGGACAAAGCTCTCCTCCCCCAAAGCTAAGCATCCTACTGGGTGAGCTTGCCTTTGTCCACCTGATCTCCCATGGGAGGGACACAGGCTGAACGTGGAGAGATATGAAAACACTGAGACCCTCCGCTTTTCCAAGCATGTAATCTTGTTGTGTCCTTGAAAGGGCAAAAGAACTGACAGGTCCCAGAGAAGACAGAACCCTAAGTGCCCTCCTTTCCCCAGACCTACAGGCTTGTCCCTACCTGTCACCAAACCAGAAGAGATATTTGCTGTGCCCAAGGCCTGGAGAGGCTGAGGCCACAGCAGAGAAGGAGGAGAGGGGACAGAGATGAAGAACTGGTCCCTTGTTCTGCCACACCCACCCTGCCGTGGTATGGGGGCTCCTTTCTGTAGCTTTTGCTCAGCATAAGGACCCTCACCAGCAAGCAGGAATCCCAGGGAAGTCTAGCAAGACAGAAGCAGCAGTGTCACCTGCTGGGTTGGGGCATGACAAGGATGGACTACCAATTAGATGGAGAGAAGGAGGCAGCAAAAGCTTGGACAATCTTAGCCAAAGACTTCCCTCAACCCAGCCCACACCAGTTGACCACGGGCTAGACATGGCACTGGACAGTGTGCCCCATTCTGGGATTTCTGGCCAGGACAGAGGGAAGGCTATAGACAAGAGAATCCCAGACACTGGTGAAAAAAAAAAAACCACCTGGGAGCTCAAAGAAGAACTGGGAAAAATCCAAAAAGGCTTCTTGGAGGAGGCAGCATTGATGCCGTGTGTGGAAATAGTGCCCACAATTGGAAAGGCGGAGAGACGAAAGTGGAGAAGCAAGACATAACTCGGGATGCACACACTCAGCTTCTGGAGGTCAGACCCTAGCAAAGACTGAGGTGCTCCTGATAAGAAAGAGGCCTGGTAGCTGGTGAGAGATCTGAGGATGGGACTCAAGTGTGGGCCCCAGAAGGCTGGAAACCAGAGAATGAAGAGAACGAGACATAAGCATTTGGGAGAGAATCTGGGAGCCCTGTGACCACAAGTATGGCCCGTGTCCCAGTGTCCTAGCCCATAGGAAGTAGATGATGGTCCTCTTACTACCAGGGCTGGGCCCTTACACACATACACACACACAGACAAACACATACACACTTACAAGCTCACACAACTGACCTTACACACAAGCATATGAACACAGACACAAACACACACACACACACACACACACACACACACACACACACACCAGTCTAGAAAACAGTTCCTCCTATGTCCCTCTTGGCCCTCAATCACAACCTGCCAGCCTGCCAGCAGGTGCAGGGTTTCATGTGACAGGCAGCTGAGGAAGGGCAGGGAAGGACAGCGGTGCTGATGGGCAGTGATGGGCAGGAAGGCAACAGGAAGCCAGTATTTCATTTCATATGCTCGCTCATGCCAACTGATGGGTATTCTGAGGAGACACAGTTAATTCGTGGGCAAAGGCTCAGTGACGGGAAATAGAGGAGGGCATTGGTTTGGGAGGGGTAACAACAATGGAGAGGTCTTAGACAGGGAACATTTCTGAGGTAACAAGGGGGCATTCTTAGACAGGAAGGATTTCTAATGCTGGGTGAGGCTTAGTTTTCCTTTGGTAGACAATGGGAGTTGTGGAGAGTTTCTGAGGAAACCAACAAAAGACTCTTGATGGTTAGCCTCAACCGTCATCTTGGCTGCTTTGAGAGTCACCTGGGAGATTGGCAAAGCACACCTCTGAAGGTATCTGTGAGGGCTCTGACAAAATCAACACATGTGTGCCTGTGTATGTATGCTACATGTGTATCCACAGAGGCTGAAAGAGTTTCTGATCTCCTGGAGCTGGAGTTAAAGGCTGTTATAAGCTGCCCAACATGGGTGCTGGGAATTGAACTCAGGTCCTCAGAAAGAATGGCAAGTACTCTTAACTGGTGAGCCATCTCTCCAGACTCCTCCCACCTTTTTAATAATTTATTTTGTCTTTAGTTATGTGTACGTGTGTCTGTGTGAGGGTACGTGTGAGCACAGGTGCCTACAGAGACCAGAAGACAACATATCCCCTACAGCTAGAGTTACGGGTGGCTGTGGGCTACCTGACAGGAGCGCTGGGAACTGACCTCTAATCCTCTGCAAGAGCTGGATGACGTACTTAGAGCTGAGGCATCTCTCCAGCCTCCAAACAGCGGCTTTCAATTGCTCCCCACTGAGGGTAGAAGTGAGCCAATGCAGGCCCAACAGAAGCCTTGGATTTGAGAGGTAAGTAAATGGGCCAAGCCTGAGCCAATAGGGGTAGGTGACCCTCCCAGATGTGCAGATGCCCACCCTGCTTCTGGAAGGAAGGGCATCTTATGACAGTCGTATGGACAAGCAACCGGGTCATCTTGTAGAACTTTCTGGAAGATCAGAACTTCAGTCTCAGTCCCAAAATATCAGAATGCGTATTTAAGCAAAATGACCAGTACATCTAAACACAGGTCAGGGTGTGAACAACTCAATAGTCCCTCAGCTAGAGCAGAAGGGAGATGGCCAATCCCACAGCGCCAGCAAAGCCAGATCACTGCCTACCTCTGTCTCACGCAACCGTGCTTCCAGGGCGGCTCGGGGCCCCTGTGTGTTGTCATTGACCTGGAGCTTCTCTTGCACCACCTTCATCCACGCCCGGGCATCCTCCACGCTTCTGTCAAAGTCCTCTTGGGGCTGCTGCGTCATGGCACCTGAGAAGACTGGGAAAGGCCACACGAGGTCAGAGCGATGGAGAGACCCCAGGCAGCAGGCACAGCATATCAGTACCCCCCTCCATTATTCTCCTCACTTGACACAGCTGTCAATCTTAAAGGGCCCAGAGCTTGAAATGGGCAGGGAGAAAGCAGGCATAGCCTCTGCTGGGTGAGCAGTCGGCTGGTGGAGACATTCCCTTGTCACATAGCCCCCCTGTCCCGTTCTCTATCTGGCTCCCACCCACATTCTCAGGGCCTCCACAAAAGACTCTCAAAGCTCACAGACAGAGAAGGTGAAACCCAAAACGAGCCTGATCTGAATGAATCCAAGCCTTCAACTGAAAGAACATTGCCTCCAGCATCAGCCGAACCCACAGAAACCCAGAACACTCCTGAAATCAACATTATGGCTAGGAGACAGCTATGTGAGCTTAGATTGTCCCTCCTTCACACCAACTTGGGTCTCCAGCAATTCTTGTTTCTGTCCCCCTGTGGTGGTGGTGGGGGATCCTCACAGACACAGGCAAGCAGCTGACCCAGCCCATGTGATAAAGCCCGCCTGTTCCTTAGTGACACCTGCCAGCTGGGGCAAACCACCCGCCCACACCAATCCCCTCAGCTAGGTGGCTCCTAACCTCATCCTGCACCATGAACGCAAAGCCTCAGAATTTCTCATCCAGTGTTTGTGAAATCCCATTAAGCTGGGTCAAAATGCTTTTTTGCATTCCGGTTCTAGGTGTCAGCTGACAGTGACTATAACTTGCTTTGGATGAAGGTTATTTACCGCCACAATCCATGGCAAGGGATTAGTTCTGATTTAATCTGCCAGTCTCCCATGATGCCTTGCACAGAAAGCCCAAGGTTCCTGGAAGAAGCCGACCAGAATGGGCACACACGATAACACTCAACACCTCCCCACACCATTTCCTCATTGTTTTGTTTTATTGAGAACGCTGGGGATGGAACACAGGACTGTGCACCTGCTAAAGAAACTCCCTACCATGGAGCTGTACCCCAGCCATGCTGCTATTTAAAGTGGCAAAATCCATAGGACATTTTAAAGTGGCAAAATCCATAGGACATGAGAGTATAAGGTGCCCATAGGGCAGGAAGTAGAGATCTAAAGAGAGGGGAACAAGAGAGGGTGAAAGGCAGGAAGAAGATAAAGTATCTGAAACAGTAATACTCTATCCCATATGTAAAACCTGTAATTATATCACACACATACACACATGTGATGGAAACAGAAGGGAAACTATTTGGAATGGTGAAGGAACCAAGGGGGGGGGAGTATAAAGAGGATGGGGAGCGGAGTGGGGAGGGGAGCAAAGACAATGATAAATGTGAATGAAAGAGCATATGCACCGCGGATCATGAAATCTATTATTTATGCTATCTAAAAAACTTAATAAAAATAAGGCAGCTAATTGAAAGGAAGCTAGAAGCCACCTCCACGCCCAGTCACGGGGACTTGGTGGCATGTTTTATGGTATATGGTACACGTGCACTTGACACTCTACAGACATCCACAGAATCCAAGCGTAGAGGAAAATTGCGGAAGCAAACACTGAGGATGCAGTACCAAGAACTGAGGCAAGATTATGTGTTTAGTAGCTACAGCCCTACACCTAACAAGACTGAAACACCACCAACAGGGAACTAGAGGAATGACTCAGCCGTTAAGAGCATTGGCTGCTCTGGCAAGAGGACCTGAGTTCAGTTCCCAGCACCCACATGATGGCTCCCAATCACCCATTACTCCAGCTCCAGAGGCATCTGACGCCCTCTTCTGGCCTCCACAGGCACTGCATGCATATACATAGTACACAGACATACACAAGCAGAAAAAAAAAGAAATCTTTTTAAAAAAGCAACACTAAAAATAAAAAATAAACATCACTCATATAAAAAGGTTAGGGACTCCCCATTACTGAGCCCATGTCATTAAGTAAGAGTTGAGGGTGTGTAGAAGTGGCTCAGCCCCTCAAAGTCCTGATGTTTCTCCCATGCAGAGAGCCACCATGACCTCAGAAGTTACTTGGCAAAGGGCAACTATCCATGCCAAGATCACCACTGAAGGATTCCCCACTTCTCTTATATTTATTTGTTTGTTTGTTTGTTTTCGAGATGGGGTTTCTCTGTATGGCTTTGGTGCCTGTCCTGGAACTAGCTCTTGTAGACCAGGCTGGCTTTGAACTCACAGAGATCCACCTGCCTCTGCCTCTGGAATGCCAAAATTAAAGGCATGCGCCACCACCACCCAACCCCTTTATTTATCTTTTTAAATTATGTATATGTATGCTTGCATGTATGTGTGTGTATGTGCGTGTGAACATGGGTGCCTGCAGAGGCCAGAGGTGTCAGATCCTATGGAACTGGAATTATGGGTGGTTGTGAACCTCCTGCCATGGGTGCTGGGAATCGATCTCAGGTCCTCTGGAAGAGCAGTGCTTCTAACTGCTGACACATCTCTCTAGTCCATCCTTTCCTTATTTTCAACCTCACAAAATTTTGTGAACATTTTCAGGAAAGAGCAACCATCATTTTATGATTAAAAAAAATTAGCAAAACCTTTTCCGAACATGACTGAATGACTCAAAAAACCTTGGCTGGGAATCTGGCTGGCCTCAATCCCCATGGCACTGGGTGGAGGAATTTGTGGCAGACAAAGAGACACAGACAAAGGCCAAGCTAGCTGTGCGGGGCCAAAGGACATGGGCATGGGTGGGTGGTGCAGAACAGGCCGCATGCTGGGAGTGGCTGCTGCCCATTCAGGGCTCAGCCCCAATGTGCTGTTTTTCTTTTAGTGCTGTTTCGATATTTTTCTAGAAACTCAACACCTACCTGCAGCCACTCCCTGACTCTCAGGGCTTCTTTTGAAGGCGCCCTCACATGTGCTAGCCTAGACATTGGTTCCTTGTGGCTCTGAACTGCTGTCTAGTAGCTGGTCTTGTCTAACTTCCAAGAATTCTGCTTTTATTTTTACGAAGTCAGGAATGCAGGGACAGAAAATCATCCCGAGCACCTCAGAGGACAGGAGTCCTTTGATCACTAGAACAGTGGGTCTAGCGGAGCCCTCTCAAGGGCTGTGCGGACAGAGCAAAGCATGCCAGCTTGGCGACCTGGTAATGTAGGCAGGCATCAACCCAGCCTCAGGTGGCACTCACATTGGCTGGTGAGGCTGCGGGTGGAGGTCAGGAGATCGTAACCTCTTGGACAAAGCTGCCCCACCCAGGAATTGAATTAACACAGCACCCAGCCCACCTGACGCTGTAGCCCCAGCAGTAAATAAATAGACACAGTCCTGGCAGCCGTCAGGACAGACAGCTGCCCACAGAGCATGTGTGGCTGCGGGAGGGTAAGCTCCTTCCTATGTGCAAAGAATTGAAGGAAACCAGCCATAATAAGACTCAATTACCAAACATAGAAAATCATATTTGGGAGTGACGGGGACACATACACACACACACGTGCATACACATACACACATACACACACACACACACTACTCCCATTACTACTACATTAACACAGTATATCACATGACCTAACCATGGATCTGATACCTCCTGCAACTGAAATAATGTTGGACATAAACAACACTCGGAGACATGTGTGACAGCTGCACCGTTAACTAAAAATACACGTGAGAGAATGCCAGGCCCCACGAATAGCAGGGGTCTTCACTGCTGCATGTGTGCGTGGAGGAAAGCCATCTGCTCAGGGTCAACAGGTCTCTGAGATCTACAAAGGGGCCTCGTCAGTACAAAGACACTTATGGGAGCAGCTTGGGGGCTGGAGAGATGGCTCAGTGGTTAAGAGCATTGCCTGCTCTTCCAAAGGTCCTGAGTTCAATTCCCGGCAACCACATGGTGGCTCACAACCATCTGTAATGAGGTCTGGGGCCCTCTTCTGGCCTGCAGACATA
>JAQHUG010000055.1:880767-891847 GCA_028555095.1 Dicrostonyx torquatus | reverse complement strand
CCCTGTCTCTACACTGGACATAGAAGACCCTGGCTTAGGTCATCCTGCTTCTAAAGACAGCAGCTTCTGGTCAGTCATTGCCTCCTGGACTGGAGTGTCATCTCCTGAGGCCTCCTCCCAGTCCAGCTTTGACATTCAGAGTGACACTGCCCAGCAAAGACACACCGAGTGAACTGAGCAACAGCAAGAGGGAGAACACATCCACCCACCCACACACACACACAAAGGAAAACCAAAGCTAGCAGTGCCTGGTGTACATACCTGAAATCCAGCACTAAGGAGGCCAAGGCAGGAGAAAGGCCACAAGGTAAAGACCAGCCTGGATTGTAAAGCAATTACCAGGCCAGGATTACATAGCCATAGCAAGACTTAAATATAAATAAAACGACTACATAAAAATTAAAAATAAAATTATGCTGAATTTTACAATAAAAACACCAGGGTTAAAGCTAGGAAGAGGCTCATCTTCACTGTGTTTCACAGCACTTGGAGGACACCATTCTCCCAAATGACCACTCCAAACCCTATTCCTTCTAGAACCTTCTTCACTTGTCCAGAAGAAACTCAGAAAAACATAATCCTTCCCAAATGTTTGTCTGTAGGCTGGAACTCTCTGTGGAGCAGTCCCCTCAGTCTGGAGCCGTCCCTAGCTGTGGCAGCTGGTCAGGCCCCTCCACAACACTGGTCCTCCAAGAATGTGAGGCCCAGCAGGACAGAGTTATGAGAGCTCCCTCCCCAGGGTAAAGAAGCTGATTAAATTAATCCAGTCAGCAAGCTCCCAGATCAATTGGATGTAATCTCCTGAGGGCCCTGGAAGGGCATTGTTCCGAAAGAGCTGGGTATTTGCTGAGTAAATGGACAAGTGAGTTATCTCACCTCAGGCCCCTAGACAGTCAGCAGACAGCACTAAAACCTACTTCAGACTACTGTGCTGGACTCAAATTCATGGCAATGTTCCTGTCTCAGTCTTCCTAAATACAGGGATTATAGGTGTGAACCACATCCAATCCTGGCAAGCAGCAGGGCCACCTCCTGACTCAGGGCTCCTGAATGACCAGTTTGCCCATGTGCCAGGGAGGTCCTGGGCACCCATGGGCACCGAAGTCCTGTAACATATTCACCAAGTTTACAGGGCAATGGTGACTCCAGGAAAAGATTCTGAGGACCAGATAGAAACATCTCAGAATGCTCTGAAGAAGAGCAAACCCATAGTACTGAGAGAAATCTCCACACCAGTACCGAGGGCTGACTAAAATCAGCCTAGGAAACCCCTTTGTTAACCCACAGTCACTCACCGTTGTGTCCTAGCTCTCTGGAGAGTCCTGGGTTATCATCACCTGAGGTGAGGGCTGCTCCAGGGCATTGGCCCCACCCTTCAGCCACCAGTACACAGGACACGCCTGGACAAGCACACACTTGGCATCCCAGCACGGTGCAGGGCTGCCCTGCAAGCGTGTCTCAAAGGGACGAATGGAGCTGACCACAAAAGTAGACTGTGCCTTCAGTCACTCCTGCCTGAAGTTTATTCTGAAAGGAAACTTTTTATCTTTGCCTCAAATAGGGAAGCAGGACCACTGGCATATTTATTACACACCTTAAGAAATCAGTGAGCTGGGGATAGGAACTCGTTTGAACACCTCTCGCTGGATGCTGTCTCTGGTTTGCACAGAAACCTGCTTCTTGACAGAGAGTGAGGGGAATGCCGGAAAGAGGACAAATTAGTGCCACCCTGAAGTGTCCCAGGCTGTCCCAGGCTAACCTAGGACTCTCAGCTATCGCCACTCATCAGAATTGCCTGGGAGTGTTCAAAAGAAACAAAGAAGCAGCCTCACTTCCAGAGATTGCTAATGCTGCTGGCCCATTAGCAACCCAAGTAACCATGAAAATATCCTACAATCAGGACTGTTAGAAAGACCAAAAAGGGCCAGAGGGGTGGCCCAGCTAGCAGAGTGCTTACCTCACATACACACAGCCCTGGGCTCAATTCCCAACACTACACCAGGTGTGGTGGTGGCACATTCTTGTAATCCCACCACTCTGGAGGTGGAAGTAGGGAGAGGGGGTTTTGGAGGGGGGTGTCAGAAGGTCAAGGCCATCCTTATCTACACACTGCTGCTCTGAGCTCCTGACACCCAGTTTCTCTGTCAGTCACACAATGTCCTTGGCTGGGAGCTCTTTTCTACTCTGAGTTCTACACTGAGAACCAGGAGAATCAAGCATGGAAGTCAGACAGCAGGTCCTACCATGCTGGGTCCCACCATGGAGACCTTGACCTTCCCCATACCCAGGTTAACCCTACAAGAGAAAACAGCAACTGCAGTTGGGGTTTGTAGCTTGCATCCTGTCACCTGAGCCGAGGGCAGAGTCACCAGCAGCTGTGCCAGCTCAATTCCAGGCAGGTGCCCTGAATGGAGGAGACAAAACTGCTCAGCTTCCTGCAGCCTGTCCTCCCCACCTGGGAGCACCCAGGAAAAGCAGAGGAGCACCCCAAAAGGATGGATGCTCAGGGATCAGGGAAGGTGTGGCCAGCTCCTTCGACGGGTGAGATAACCCCTGTACAAGAAGGTTATGAGACAGCCAAGATATAGTGCCGGTGAGAGAGAATTGGGTGCTGGCAGATCTGTCACACTGTACCTCAGGCCTAGAAATAGAAAGAAGCCAACTAAATACAAAATGGAACTGACCTTTGCCTAGAGAAATGATGTAAGAAATACTTTGCTCTGTGGAGTGACCGAACACACCCTGACTCCTTGGGGCGAGAGGGTTCACCACACAGACCCATTAAGATGATAAAAGGAGCTCTTCCCTCCCCACTCTCCCTAAAAGAGGGAGTTAAGGCTCAGCAAGACTGCTCTTGGATGAGATGAAAAGGCCCCACCCATCAGCTAGATGACTCTGCAGGTAAGGGGCCTGCCACCAAGCCTAACCACCTGAGTTCCATTCTCTGGATTCATACGGTGGAAATTCCAGAGAGGTTCCTCAGCTGTCTCCTGCACATTATGATATATACGCATGAGCTCAAAAAGTGTGGGGGGTCTTAAAGGCTTTCTGGCCCGCCCAGCCCTGAGCATCCCTCCCTCCAGGTTGTCACCAGCTGCGGCGGCCTATGTTTAGAGCACCCTTATTACCCATCAAACTGTTCCCACGGAGCAGCGACGTGCCCCTGGCATCCTGCTACCCATTCCATCTCAGTCAAGGTCAAGTACATTGATGGAATGCAGTTGTCCAGGGTATGTGGGTTACATGGCGGAAGAGCCCAGATCCCAGCCACAAACACGTGTCTCTCTGGCTTCCAGACCACAGCCAGCTCCTGTTAGGAGCTTCATGACTAACCTTGCTGCTTCCTGTGGGTGACAGACACAGGAACTCACAGGGCCTTCCTCGGTCCTCTTTACTGAAACCAAAACCTTGCCCAGGAGTAGCCAGACTGGGCATCTGGGTGGTTTTACCCAGAAAGAAAAAGCAGAAATAAGAGAAGCCGCCATAAAAAAAAAAAAAATCGAATCCATTCCTTATTCCTTGAAATTATTTCCAAGAAAAGTTAGAGTTTGAAGTCCATAAATAGACAAGCAAGCAAATTACACAATCAGGCTGGCTGCCTGGTGCTAGGTGAACGACCGGCTGTTTAACCTGGCAACCTCAACTGGCTCACGTGCCACCCACAAGCTCCAGTCTGTGGTCAGCAAGTCTCAATGACTAACCAACAAGTTGCAAGTGGAGTTCTGGGGAGAAAGGGGGAGGGACCAGGGAGGGTGCTCCAGAGTGGGGCTCTTGCTCTAGGGGACCTGGGGCATTCCTGGGCTGGTGTGGAAGGGTCCTTCTGTATTTCTGTTGCTTTCATTGGTTGAATAAAGAGACTGCCTTGGCCTTTTGATTAGGGCAGCCCTTAGGTGGGTGGAGTAGACAGAACAGAATTCTGGGAAGAAAGGAAGTGTGGGAGATGCCATGCTTCTCTGGCCCAAGATGGACGTTGGTTAGAATTTTCCCGGTAAGCCACGACCACGTGGTGATACACAGACTATTAGAAATGGGTTAAACTAGTATGTAAGAGTTAGCCAATAAGAGGCTAGAACTAATGACCAGGCAGTGATTTAATTAATACAATTTCTGTGTGGTTATTTCAGGTATAAGCTAGCCATGTGGCCTGGAGCCATGGCCAGCCTGCTCCTCCTCTTGCAACACTGGGCCCATGTATGATCTTGGGGAAAGGATTTCCTCTGAGGATTGGCTCGGTGTAGGAAAGGCCCTGGAGCTCCAGAGGAGCTGCCCAGCTGGAAGGGCGAAGTCTAGGGAGGTTTGCCCTGCACTTTCACAATCTAACTGTGATGCCTGGATCCGGACACCTCTATTCAAGCCCTAACTCCACTGGCACCTGACAATGACAGGTGCCATTTACATTATTTAACCCTCTGTCCAGCAGGGATGGCATCAGCACACCTCTCTGAAGTGCCATGGGATGAAGAGAAAAGATAAAGAACACTGTGTGCAATGCTGGCCCGCAGCAAGTGCCCGCTAGAGGCTGACTGTCATGACAGATTGAGTAGGAAATCTCTTACATGACCCAGTCTGTCCATCACTGCAATCCGCAGGCATAATCAGTCATTCAGTCTACAGTCAAGGATGCAACCAGACAGAGAGAAAACACTTGCATCTGTCCAGAGTGGGCTTACTTTTTATTCTCCCCTAAATACACAGTCTAGGAACTATTCACGTGGCATCTACCTTGGGTTGGGAGTGTAAGGAGGAATCTAGAGAAGGTTTCAAGCGCATGAGAGCCGGTGTGATGGCTCATGCTATAATCCCTGCCCTAGGGAAACGGAGGCAGGAGGATTCCAGTGAGTTCCAGGTCAGTCTGAGCTCTACATTGAGAACTGGGAATAGTGCTACTTGCCTGTAATTCTAGTACTTGAAGGCTGAGGCAGGAGAATTTCAAGTTCTACACAGGTTTGGTTTTTAGATAGAGACCCCCAACTAAGAGCAAACAGAAGCTCACTAAAAAGAAAGGGGGGGGCAGGCTGGAAAGATGACTCAGCAGTTAAGAGCACTGGCTGCTGCTCTTCCAAAGGACAGGGATTCAATTCCCAGCACCCAAATGGCAGCTCATAACTGTCTGTAACTCCAGTTCCAGGTGAGATCTGACACCCTCATACAGACATATACGTAGGCAAAACCCCAAATATACATTAAATAAATAAATCTTTAAAAAAAAAAAAAAGAGGAGGGGGCTGGAGAGATGGCTCAGTGGTTAAGAGCATTGGCTGCTCTTCCAGAGGTCCTGAGTTCAATTCCCAGCAACCACATGGTGGCCCACAACCATCTGTAATGAAATCTGGCGCCCTCTTCTGGCGTGCATGCATACATGGAGGCAGAATGTTATATACATAATAAATAAATAAATAAAAAGAGGAAAGCAAAAGGGGGGAAGTTGTGTGTAATGTATATAAACTACACAGGACATGTTTTAGAGAAAGGTCTGCATGCCACTGATCTGGTGTCTGTGATAGTTACTCTTCATTGTCCACATGACTGGATGTAGAATCATCTGGGTGTGGCTAGAAAGGTGTTCCCGAAAAGATTTACCTGAGGAGGAAGACCCCGTGAAGATGGGCAGCAGCACTCACGGACTAGGGCTCTGGGCTGAACTAAAAGGGGAAAGGGAGCAGGCAAGCCAAGCACGCCAAGCCTTCCCTGCCAATAACAGACTGTACCCTCCAACCCCCAGCCAAGATAAACCCTCCCTTCTTTAAGTCGTTCCCACAGGGATTCTGTAACAACTCAACCAGTCTCCTCAGGGTTCCTGGAACCAGCCCTCTGGAGATGCCAGAGGGAAACTATATGCGGAGTAGCAAAGCTGGCTGGTGTCGGTCCCTGCCCTGTATCACTCAAGTTCCTGTAGCAGAGATAGACAATAGACACAGCTGATAGACAGCGGAGATAGACAATAGACACAGCTGATAGACAATAGACACAGCTGCAGGCCCGGAGCTCCCATTTCAAACAGTGCTCAGTGCTGAGATGACAGAGGCCAAGTGATAAGACAGACCCTGCCGGTGAGTGCTGGAAGGCTACTGTGTGCCGGACCAGAACCAGCCTCTGAGATCCAAATGGAAAGGCGGGGGTGGAGGCTCCCAGCAAAGGAGAGGAGTTGGGTGTGCCCCACCAGTGAGGTCAAGACATTGTCAAAGTTCCAGTGCTGACCTTCCGAGCTCCCAGTGCAGACAGACCCCGAGTGACAAGGGTAGTGAGGGATGAAGACAGGTGTCAGTTTATCTTGCATCTTCCCTCCAGGGCTCACTGAGGTTCTGAGGAGCCTGGAAACACTATGGTCTGCCCCTCCCACTTCATTCCCCAGCCTGGAGCACGTGTTCCCCTAGCATTTGTCAGGTCTGATTTAGGCCGGAAAGCCTTTGGTCTAAGTCATAAGAATAACTGCCTCTCTCTGGGCTGCCAGCAAGCTGTGAAGATGAATGGGCGACAGGCAGGTGGGAAGCCAGACTTGAGTTCTGGAAACCATTGATTAAATATCAATAACAATGTACAAAAGAACAGAAAACAGGGCTGGAGAGATGGCTCAGTGGTTAAGAGCATTGCCTGCTCTTCCAGAGGTCCGGAGTTCAATTCCCAGCAACCACATGGTGGCTCACAACCATCTGTAATGAGGTCTGGTGCCCTCTTCTGGTCTGCAGGCATACATGCAGACAGAATATTGTATGCATAATAAATAAATATTTTTTTAAAAAAAAGGAACAGAGCTAAGTAGAGCCTCCCGTCTTAAACGCAGGCAGCTGAGAGTGGCAAAGGTCAAATGTTAGCTCCTCCACCATGGAGGAGAGAGGCAGACTCAGTGAGTCAGCCTATGGTATTATTCTAGTAAATGTTTCTTGGGAGGGGTTTGGCCATTTCAGATCTTACATAAAACCTGAGGCTTAATTAGAGTCCCACCACTCCCAGCTTGGTGATGATGGCTGCAGCCTAACCCAGTAAACCAACCTTCCCATCTTCATGTGGCCATGACGTAACACCACCATCAACAATGGTACAGATTACTAGGGAAGGTGTGTGAGAGAGAGCGCACTGGGTGGGAGTCAGGAGGTCCATTGTTGACCCTGAGGACCAGAAGACTTGAGCCAGTCAGGTTGGAAAGCTGGCTTCATTGGTAAATTGCTTGCTTTGCTGGCGTGATGACACAAATTTGATCCCTGGAACCCACATGTTCCAAGAGATGTTTGGTGGCACACACTTGTAACTCCAGTGCTGGGTGTGCAGCAGTCAAGAAGAACCCTGGGAGGAGGCAGAGACAGAAGGAATGCTCGGACTTCTTGGTCAGCCAGTCTAGCTACATCAGGCCAATTTCAAGTCAGTGAGATACCCTGTCTAAAAAATCAAGGTGGCCAGCTCCTAAGGAACAACTTCCCAGGTTGATGTCTGGCCCCTACATTCCAGACATTTCTCTCTCTGTCCCTGTCTACACACACACACACACACACACACACACACACACACACAATAACTTTGTCTGCTTGTGGAGACTCATTTTCCCTGTATGTAAAACTACAGGCTCAGACAAGGTTATCTAGAACTCTGGGATTCTCTTGTTCTCCACGGCAACTGTGACTTCTAAGCACAAGTTGAACACTTCCAGTCTCCAAAATCCAGAACTCTGCAAACACCACCATGGTGCCACACCTGACCTCCTGTGTTCAAAACACAAGGGCACTAAGAATACCTTATGTATAAGGTACCTAGGAAACATAAGCACACAGGTACCTCTCCAGCAAGCAGGCAGGAAGAACACCTTCCGGTGGGAACAGAGAAGGTTGCTAGGAATCTGAGGGTGTGCCAGATACACAGGGACAAAACCAGGCAGAGCTCGGGTGCACCCCGCCTCTGTCCTGCAGACAGCATGTTCTGTGCATGGGGCAGTGCGACCAGGCAGGAGCTGTCAGCTCAGAGTCCTGTAGCGTGACAGCTATAAGGACCCCGCCCATCTGTCTTCTACAAGGCCACTTCCCTGTGGCCTGCCAGGCTGGGCTGGCCAGACTTTCTGCTTCTTGGCAGTGAAAACAACGTGTTCACAGCCCAGCACATGAGAAAACAAAACAGCCATCTTTTCAGATCTCGCTGCCCTCACCTGCAGCGGGATTTGGAGGAAATTGCCCACCTCTGTGAACCTGTTTCCCCAGCAACAGCAAACAAGGACTGACCATACCCAGAGCACTGTGCAGTCTGGGAGGAGAAAGAGCAGCTGCCTTAGTGGACTCGGAAACAGGACTCTAAGCCAAGCTCGTGTACCGCCTTTGGTGAGGTTTCTGCTCATGAGTCATCTTGTACGCTGTAATTCTCCCGACATCTTCAGGCAAATCAGTGTCATCTCAGACAGGACACCTGTGCCTCTCTGCCTGCCCACAGGAGGAGGCCACAGTCCCAGGGCGACAGGCTAGTGTGACAGGTGGTATCCCCATGAGAGTCACGCACAGGTGTGGCTAGTCATTGTGCACTGTCCTCCTTATGTATATTCGTGTCCTATGTTGACCTTGGCCAGGGCACTTCTCTGGGTTGTTAAACCAGCAAACTGGACCAGGTGACCTGAGGTCCCTCCCAGCTCAAAAATGTCACGATTCATGATTTGGAAGTGTAAATCATTAGGCCAGAACTTTTAAGACATTCTATTTTTATTTTGAGATTCCCAGCTGTGCCACTGCCAGGTGTTGCAGGACAAATGGAGAGAGAGAGAGACTGTGTCCCACAATAAAGGGAACTCATGTGTCACACAAGGGCTTGTTTGTTCTTTTAAACCCAGCCAGATGAACATTTGAGTCCAGTGAATAATTTTCGAAAAGACTTGGAACATGCTTATTATCTTTCAGTTTTTTATACTTTGTAAGATTTGATGTAATGGAGAGTAAAGCTCCTATTTGTAATGATGGAATAAAATATTTTTAAAAATACATGGAGAAGCCGGGCGGTGGTGGTGCATGCCTTTAATCCCAGCACTTGGGAGGCAGAGGCAGGCGGATTTTTGTGAGTTCGAGACCAGCCAGGTCTACAAGAGCTAGTTCCAGCACAGGCTCCAACGCCACAGAGAAACCCTGTCTCGAAAAAAACCAAAAAAAAAAAAAAACAACCAAAAAACAAAAACATGGAGATGGTTTGGCTAAAGCACTTGAAGGCAAGCCTGAGAACCTGAGTTCCATTCCCCAGCCCCACACAGTGGAAGGAAAGAACCAAGTCCTGAAAGTTGTTCTTTCATATGTGGGTCACGGCATGTATGTGCATTTACATACAACAGATGCTGTAATAAACATTCTATATACCTTTTAAATATATATACACACAAGGCCTGCACTGGGTTGAAGGAAAAGAACAGAGCAGGGAACAGGCTCATCTCTCACATTGTCCCCACACAGCCACAATGGTTTACATTAAAACTCCTTGCCCTTTTTTCTTTTAGACAACGCCTTACACTGATGTGGCAAGACATGTCTACAACCCCAGCACTGTAGAGTTGAAGCAGGGGGATCACGAGTTCAAGGCCTGCTCTACATATCAAGACGCTGTCTCAAAATGGACTTGGTCCAAGAATGTAGCTCAATTGGTGGGGTGCTTGCATCACATTTGAGAGTAACACATACCTATAATTCTAGCAAGGGGGGTGGGAGGTAGAGACAGGTGTTCAAGGTCCTCCTTAGCTGTCTATCTACTCTAGGACACCCTAGTTTATAAGAGACCCTCTCTCTTTAAAAAAAAAAAAGTTTCATATGTAAATTAGAATTGACACAAATGCTATACAAATTAGAACCTATACAAATGCTTAGCAAATAATTGAAAAGTGACTTCTTTCCTAAGGGCCAACATTCTTCTAGTCCTGCTCCTCGTCACACCATGGTGGCACGTGATTTCAGGTTAAAGAAATCTATCTCCACACTTCTTAGGAATGCTCTTCATTCAGCTCACCATCACCCCAAAGTTTCGAGCTTTTGAGTTTCCTCAGTGGCTCCCTGCTGGACTAAGAAGATGCTAGGAGTCTGCAGTTTGGACTCTAGGCAGAATGGGGACCCAGCGACACTATGTCATAAGGGCAGTAAAAAGACAAGCAAGAGTATGGACCTGGACTGCTGCCTCTGGTAGGTTCCCCCAAGCATCGCCCTGACTTTCATCTCAGCAACCGGAAGCGGGTGGCATCACCTTAGAGATGAAATCAGAGCTCCAGATTTGGAGACCTTTTCCTATCTGACTCCTCGTCACACAGTCTCAGAAATGGTTACGAAACCCAAAATTAAGAATCTGGAGGTTGGGAGGTGTCATATCCCTTATGGAAGTCTGTTCCTCCTGGGTCCCGTCTTGGGACTAAAACATATTGGTGTTACAAGGGGGTGGGAGTGTTCACAATCCATTTTTTCATTTCTTCCCATCAATGGCTTGATGATGACTGGGACCTGCCTGATCTGCAGTTTTCTCTAGTGGTTAGCATACAACATTGTCCTTGGACTGTCCAATATAGGATGTGTAAAGAAATGAACAACATCGAATCAAAGGTCTAGAGTTCAAACACTGGACCGGCGAGTCAAAGGTCTGGAGTCCAAACCCTGAACACAGCCAGGGAACAGCATTATCGGTCCCCTATCTGTAGTTGCCAGTAATGGCATCCTTGCCTCTTGCCAGGGACACAAGAAGTGAACAACAGGATACATTAATCCTAAGACTCCACAGCCATACCTGAATGCCCTATAGACTCTCTCTGATCTCCCTCCTCCCAGAATCAAGGACAAACTTCCAATATTGAGAGGGATACCCAGGGGAGTGATTCAGACAGATTTGGGGAAATTAAGACAAAGAGGAAAGAGGCACAGCAGAGCCCTCGGGTATCCTGACCAGGCCCTCCCCCCTCCACACACACACCAAACCACAGAATCACTCACTTTTGCTACTTCCATCCACACCCCAGGAAACACTGTGAATATCTCGCCTACTGCTCATAATGCCTCATGACAAAGGGACTGTGGGGAGCTGGGGTGCCCCCTTTTCTGAAACTGACAAGTGAAATGACCAGCCTAAGGCCGTATACTTAGGTGAAGCCAAA
>JAQHUG010000055.1:841098-864505 GCA_028555095.1 Dicrostonyx torquatus | reverse complement strand
CTCTTTTAAAGACAGGGAAGAGCTAGTTCCAGTGCAGGCTCCAAAGCCACAGAGAAACCCTGTCTTGAAAAACCAAAAAAAAGAAAAAGAAAAAAAAGAAAAGTACATGCCTTCCCCTAGAGTACTCTAAGGTCTGTGCCCCCACCCTGGTTGTTCCTCTTACATGGAGGCCCTTTTGAGTTGCAGCCTCAGTGCCACCCTCTGGGCTTTCTCTGGCCCTTGAGGTCCTTTGTCATGTCCTCTCAACCCCACTCCTGTCAGTTCTTAGTGACATTCTTGCATGTCTCATTACAAGACCGTGCGGTGTTTGGGGCTTGAGAGTGTGTTTCCACCTAATACCCTATCTAGCATAGGCTCTAGGGGAGAAACGCAGGTCTGGGCCATTCCAATGATTCCCAGACTCGCTTGGCGATGCTCCAGCTTCTGAAAGGGTGACGGACTATGCCTCCTGCTGGCCTTGAAGGGTAAGACAGAGACTCACTAAAATGTCCAGCTTTCCCACTCTTCCCCCTCCCCCAAAAGCCCAAAACAAAACAAAGAGATTCTGAAGTCTTCCCCTCCCTCCCCGCCCCAGGCAACAATTTCTTCAGGAGAACCTTATAAGAGCCATGAGTAATACTGCACATTTTTAATACCAGTACTGAGGCAGGAGGATCACAATGAGTTACAGGTCGGTTCCAAGGCAGAGTGTGATGGAGCACTGGATGGCAATAGGATCTTACTGGCTTCCCTAGATGGCCTAGTACACACATGAATTATCACAGGGCTGCAGCTATGATAATGTGAAGACAGATGCATGGGTGGATGGGAGTGTCAGGGTAGAACTAACTCAAAAAACCAAGGCTTCATGGAAAAGGTTATAGAAGACCAGGTCTCAGTTCATCTAGAGGAGGCACCCACAAATGTTAACTTCACCTCAAGATAATAAAATCACCCAATTTTGCCAGTGAGGCCTATGCAAAAAAGCTTCCTATCTTACATTAAAAAAAACCCAGATTAATAATTTTTCACTAAAACTCTCTGGGATTTGGTATCTTTTTTTTTTTTTTTTAAATGTACATTGGGGTTTTGCCTGCATGTATGTTTGTGTGAACTGCCATGTGGGTGCTGGGAAATGAACCTGGGTCACTTGGAAGAGCAGTCAGTAGTCTTAACAGCTGAGCCATCTCTCTAACCCAGAATTTGGTATCTTACTGTGCCATACTTCAAAAATAATTTAAAACCCTTTTCCCAATTTTCTTCTGAAAAGAAAGAAAAGTTATCTTTCCCCATTTCTAACAGTGGCCATCCTGGCCAGAACCCTGGGGTGACTTCTCTCTCTTGGCTAGGGGGATCCTGTGTGCAGTGGACTCTCATGTTTTGAAGGCATGAAATATCAAGCCTCAAAGGTTTGGGAAGTGCAGGGTGGGATTCAGACTCAGCAGGCGCCTGAGGCGCCTTAGTGTTCTTGTGTGCCTCATGACACTGACTGGCTCCTTGCTTATTATGTTGGGTCTAGGTAGTTCCTCAAGTCCCTAGGAGATAGTATGCATGACAGAAACCATCTCTGTCAAACCCAAGCCAAACAGCAAACAGTAAAACAGTTCTGCACAGTAAACAGGCAGTGGAGGAAAAGAAGACAATTGGAGGGAGTAGGTTCACTCCTTCTACTACGTGGGACCTGGTGAGTGAACTCTGGTCACCAAGCTTTTTTGCAGGCCCCTTTTCCCCACTGAGCCATCTTGCCAGCCCACTATTTAATTGTTAACTTTACAGGAAACTTTTCCTGTGTTTTTAGACTTGGTGTATAGTAAATTTCTCAATAAAACGAAGTCCGACAGTGCAACTTTAAGGACATACTGGCTGGGTGTGGTTCATACCTGTAACTCCTGCACTTACAGGACAGGAAGACTGTGAGCTCAAGGTCAGTGTGAAACCCTGTCTCAAAAAATAAGTAAGCCCATAAAATAAAGGCACCTAGCCAAAGAGTTCCATCCTTGGTATAAGTAGAAACATGAGAACAAAGGGGACAGGAGCATAATTTTAGAGGTGAAAAGCCATGGTTTGGATTTTTCATTAGAGGTGTGATGGCACACACCTATAACCAGCCTGGCACTTGAAGGCAGAAACAGGAAAGTTATCGCAAATTCAAACCTAACCTGGGCTACAGAGACTGTCTAAAAAAAATAAAACCAAACCTATTTCATTAGTCTTTGGGTCAAAATGATCATTGCAAAGTTATGAACTGTAAATCCAGCAATTCTATGTATGCATGTATCTACACAACATGCACACATAAATACAGTATGCGTGAGTTTCCAGGTCAGCAGAGATCACTTAGTATTCTGCAGGACTTTCTGAGATTGCTATAATTCAGCAGGAATATAAAGATGGAATACGAAAGTAATAAAATCTTATTGCCTACACCCCTCTTTCCGAAGGGCCAGCTTGAATCCTCTGGCCTCAGTCATGAGTGCTGCTGCTGGGATGACAGGCACACACTGCCACACCTTGCATCCTAGGCTGATTAAGTCCAACAGATTTGTGTACACAAAAGCTGTCTGAAGAACAAAAATCTCACTGGGGCAACTGTTTGGGAGCAGAGGAACACAGCAGATCACCTTACAACTGTACACCTCCGTGGTCTTTCCGAGACAGACCCGACACAACTGTAGCACACCATCTATCTCTGTTTATGCTGTGACTTGGGTACAGACAAGGCAAGGAAAACCTGTATACCAGGAAGAGTCCTGTTATGATGTAGGGAATAGGCCAATCCCAAGGTCAGAGAAGAATTTTTTTAAAGCAGCTGCTGGGGGGCATGATAAATACACATAACCCCAGCACTTCTAAGGCAGGAGGATCTCAGATTTCAGGCCAGACTAGGCTGAAGGCAAGGCTGTCTCAAGACTTGTAATAAAAGTTAAGCCAAAATAAAAACCACCTACCTTGCTGGAGATAAAGGGCATTTCTAGCTTTACTTTGGGGATGAAATCCTGGGATCGCTGGCTCTGCCTGGGTTTCCACACTGTTTTAGCCTTTGTCAGGACATCAGGTTAATGGAAGATTTGGGGAGACTGATGGGATTGATAGTTAAGTGTCTCACAGGGATGGGTCAGGTTTCAGCTCAATTTGTGGGGTTCTGGGTCCCAAGAGCAATCTTTAAATGCTTGGAGACTTCACCCCTGTAACCCAAGCAGCCACTTTTCTTAGGGCACCAGGGTCAGACTCCCCCCTTCTAAGTTTCTGTTTAATGTGTTTGACTGTTTTGCCTGTATGTATGTCTATGTACCACATCCTCACAGTACCAAGACACCAGAAGAGGGTGCTGGATTCCCTGGAGCCACAATATGGGTTCTGTTCCCAGCACCTGGACTGTTCTAATTGCGGGGCCATCTCTCCAGCCCAGCTTCCCATCCTGTAACAGCTGGCTACTGTGAAGGACACAAGGAGGTGGCACTAGGTGTGAAAGGAAAGGCGACAGTGCCTGCAGCCCACTCAGCTCTGGAGTCTCCAAGTGGCTGAGATACAGGAAGACTGATCAGTTTCACTGGCTTCATGGTGCTTTGGGGAGGTGGGTGGAAAGGAGGATTTTAACAAATACAGCAAAGCCTCATCTGTATGCAGGGAGGAGACTGGCAGGATGTCTGAGCCAACATGTTCCCAGGGTGTACTTTGGGGTCTAATTATGTTTTTTTTTACCCAAATCCTAGTAGGATTCTTCAAAGTAAGTCCCCACTAAGGGTCCAGACCCACAGTTGATACACAATTCTGACAACTGCTTTAGAAGTGTACTTTTGCCGAGTAGTGGTGGTACACGTTTTTATTCCCAGCACTCGGGAGACAGAGGCAGGTGGATCTCTATGAGGTTGAGGGCCAGCCTGGTCTACAAAGCAAGTTCCAGGACAGGCTCCAAAATTACACAGAGAAACCCTGTCTTGAAAAAACAAAAAAAGAAGTGTATTTTTTCCACTTTCATTTTATCTAAAACAATAATAGCACACCAAAGTGTTACCTCTCTTTCTCTCTCTTTTTAGAAAGAGTCTTATTCTGTAGCCTTGGCTGGACTGGAACTCAATGTGTAGACTGAGCTGGCCTTGGTTCTGAGATCTCTGTGTGTATGCCTCTGAAGCGCTGAGGTCAAGGGCACGCGCCACTACATTTTGAAAATGGGCTCAGCACTCACTCCACTTGCTTACTTTGTCATGTGACAGCTGTATTAGCTATCCGACAACTTAAAGAGAAAACCATTTCCTAAGGCCTACAATAGGTCTGGGTGAGGGTTCCATCTTTCTTGTCAACTTGACTGCATTTACAATCATCAGGAAAACACACTCCTGGGGCAGGACACACGGCTTCCCACGAGCAAATCTGCCAGTCTTTATTGATTTTATTTTTTTAAAGTACAACTACTTACGGCAATGCAAGCATGATAAAAGCTTGCCACTTTTGGGTGTAATTTAACAGACTCTCTGCTGAGGCACAGACTGACTTTCGGAGCAGCTGTGCCTTCCAGCGTTTCTTGTGTATGTCCTTGTGTGCCGCCTGGGATCAAAGCGCCTGCAAAATAGAGAGATCTTAATATCGGGTTTGCCATTAGAAAGAGCGAGCATCCACAACAATGACTGGTAAGGAAGACGCAGGCACTGTCCCCACCTGTCTTCGTAGTTTATGTGGCTCACGTTTCCTGCTCTGCCATGATTTAGTGGACTACATCGCTCACTCGTGTGGACTTCCTGCTTTTACATTTTACTCCCCAGACGCAAACAGGCCACCTTCAGCAACATTCTCAGTGGCTCGAGGTTTTGTAGCAGTACTTAAGTGTCTAACAGAAACCACTCCATCTGTCAAACTATATCCCGTCTGCAAAGCTTCTCTTACTGTTGGTGGATCGACAATGGCACGGCACAGCCATTGTCACCGTGGCAACAGTACTCAGGACCTATCAGAGGAGAATTGCACATGAAACCGCTGGTTCTCAAGCAGGCATGCCTCAGGATCCTCCGGAGTATGCTTTTTCTGCAAGTCTGGTGTGCTCTAGGGTACCACCACCCCAGCGCAGGTCCAAGACTACAGATCAGGGAGCATGCCACCGAGTCCTGCTGGCCGGGATCCGGACCCATGTGCTACCAAGTAAGCGTACCATGTCCTGAGTTCTCCTAGGGAGCAAGTACAAGTCAAGCAATATATACGAAGGAGAGCAGAGCAGGCGATGGGCCTTCCTGGTCTTTTGCAGTAACATTAGCAGAAGCGCGGCTACGTTTTGTGCGAGAACTCCACCCAGTGGCCGGCAAAGCCTGCTCGGGAAATCACTGACACAACACTATTATTTGTGTTCCTGTGCCGGGGATGGAACTCACGATACCGCTTACACTAGGAAAGCGATCTACTACTGAGGTATATCCTCACACTGGTCTGTTTTGAAGATCTTGCTATCTGGCCCGGGCGGGTTTGGAACTCTTGAGTTCAACAGATCCTGTCTCAGCCTCCGGGGCGGCGGCACTTTGCAGGCAAAGGCCACAGGAACAACACATCAATTATCTAGTTCGGGCCAATAAACCTTCCTAACCCTGGTACAAGGGGTTATGCGGACAGAAGAGTAGCCCAGGCCCAGAAGCCGCCGATCCCCCACCCCTGCCCGAGCACTTCACATTTCTAAAAAACACAGGGAGATGGCTCAGCAGGTAACGGCACTTCCCGGCAAGCCCGAGTTCTCGTCCCTGGAAGCCTCGTAAAAGGCGGAAGTAGGGACCTGACTCGCCTACGCTGTGGCAGGTGCATGCACGTACATCATACGTCACATAATTATATTTTCATGCTAAAAATTCATTCTAGCGAAGAAATCCCACGCGAAGCAGGACACGGCTTGGCCGTCCCACGTGCACGGCGGGTCCGAGGTTGGAGTCCCAGGCTTGGCCTGGGCATGAAGCCGAGTTCGAGACCGGAGTCTCGAGCAGGGCCGGACACGCCAGGTTCGAGGCTCACCTTCGCTGGTGAGGCATGGAGAACCACCACTCCTCTGCTCCTTGCCATCGCAGGACTACAGGCCGCGTTAGCTTAATCGGCCGCCGCCAACGGAACCGGAACCTGCGTCTGGAAGTGACTTCTTCCCGGCGTGCCGCGGGCGTCAGAAGCCACGCCCAGCGCCTGTCTGGCAGTCCTGGGGTATCTCGGCAGGCATCGACCGCCCTCGTGAGGAAAGTCGACTTCCTGCGCTCGTTGCCCTTCAGGCCGTCTGTGTGTCCCTGATGGACGTCCAGTTTGTCCAATCAACACGCAAAGCGGCCGTTCACGCTCACTAGCTAGCCTGTAGGACGCGGCTTCCAGGGAGGGGCCACCGTCATGATGTCAGCGATATGATTGGTGGAATCGAGCCAGCATTGTCCAATCACGAGGCTCATCCCGGAGCCTGTCCAATGAGCGCCTGCGGGGGGCCGGCCGGGCACCAGGGCCACAGTCAGCCCTGGGTTGGCCGCAGAGGCTGTGGGCAGCGAGCGGGCATGAGCGCGTCCGTGAGCCGGGCGGCGGCGGCTCTGCTGCGCTGGGGGCGCTGCGCGGTCGGCGGCGGCCGCCTGCCAGGGGTCGGCGTGCGGGCGGCGAGCACGGGCGGCCAGGCGGAGCAGCTGGATGCGCTGGTGAAGAAGGACAAGGTGGTGGTGTTCCTCAAGGGGACGCCCGAGCAGCCCCAGTGCGGCTTCAGCAACGCCGTGGTGCAGATCCTGCGACTGCACGGCGTCCGCGACTACGCGGCCTACAACGTGCTGGACGACCCGCAGCTGCGGCAAGGTCAGGCCCGTGGGATCCGGCGGCGTGGGTTGAGCAGATCTCGAGGAGCGGGGCTTCGCCTCACTCTCGCCTCTGGGCGAGCTGTCTCGGGCTGCGTCGGAGGAGGGTGGTCAGTAGCATGACCCCTCAGCGGGTCAGCTGGGCAATAGCTTGCTGAGCGGGGCTCGCAGCGAGTACCCGCGACTTGTGGCACGCTGGGGACACTTTGAGGGTCTTGGAGGCCAGCGGCCTACTTGCTAGATGAGGCACTGGTGCTGTGTGTGTGTGGGGAGGAGGGTTCAGGCTTGCCCGTGTGTGCCTAGTGAGGTCAAAGGCTGGGCTCTCATATTTAAGGCCCCGAATGTCAGGGACTGTCTTCTTGCTGCACAGAGAGGATTGCGCCATAGTCCAGCTGGACTCACGTTGGGATCCGATTTGAGGGGGAAAGGCACGAACTTTGGTTTTTGAATACCGTAGCATTGTATGAGGACTGGGGCTTGGGAAAGGCTCAGCGGGAAGAGGAAGCCACAATGACTTCTGACCCCAACCTGATTAACAAACGCCTTTGTCCAGAACAGCCAGACCTGTGACTTTTCACTCACTGACCCCGAGGCAGAGAAATTGGGTCCTGATGCCTACTGGAATCGGGGAAGCCTGTCCCTAGTTCCAGAGCCGGAGTAACAACCCTCCCAAGCCCCACCTCCACCCCATCTTCCTGACCTAGTGCTCTGTTTGGTCACTGCTGAAATGAGAATTTCTGTGTTAGCACGGAGTGTTCAACGTTTGAAATTCCTGCCTATAGTCATTCTTCATGTGTCTGCCCTGCTTGACGAAGGCAGGCTGGGCTGTGGAGAGCAGATTTGGCTTGGAATCTTTTGTGGTCCGTCTGCTTTTCCTTCTCAGGAAAGTGAAGATTATGGCACCGAAACTGGCAGACTCCACGAAGGAATGAGAAAAATAAAAATTATAGCTGGGTGTAGTAATTCAGCACCTGTAATCCCAGCACTCTGGAGCCTGAGGCAGGAGGATGACAAGTTCAAGGCCAGAACTGCACTGCGTTGTGGGAACTTCCCCATCCCCTTTTATACCGTACATATTATCATCCTATCTGGCACAGAAGACACTCACTAATGGCAGTTACTTTGTTATCAAACTTGATGGTTCTCAAAGTACTTTTCTCTATGTTGTCTACAGTAGCTGACCCTACGTTTGCTCTCTGTGATAGTATTGATGGACCAAGCTCTAGGGTAAAGCCGAAGGAGGAAGACAAGTTAACGCTACCAGGAATAATGGCGAGCCACGCATTATGCTCAGAACCCCATGTTTTCCTCAGCTAACGCGAGCTGTTTGTGAGGCTCTGGTTATCTGGCACAGGGCAAGCTGTAGTTTTGGGTCAGAGGTGGCTCCCTGCTGGGGAAGATAAGCTCCTACTCTGGGGTCTGAACCGGGACCTACCCACAGTTGCCCTGCAAGTATGACTCTTAGCAGACAGTTGCATTGTGGGTATCTTGCTTAATATGAAGTCCTAGGGTCTTTGGTTTAGAATTTATGTTCCTCTGTGTAGTATAAGTGCAGGCAAGCTGTAACAGAACACAGCTAACTCGAGCACGAAAAGCAAGGAGGTTTGCTATCTTCCATCTCACATGTCTGGCCTCTGATCTGACTCGTTAGGTGATGAAACGAGAGAAGAATTTAACCCTTTTTCTTATTATTCTTATCGAGAAAGGCTAGCCAAGCTGGCCTAGAACTTACTATAGATGAGGCTGCCCCAGAACATGGATTGATCCTGCTGCCATTCAAGTGCTGGAATTTCAGGTGTAAGCTGTCATGCCCAGCCACAACTCTTATATTTCTTGACTGTTGATTTCATTGCCTTGTTAATTTGGTTAATAAGTGTGTCATCAAAAATAGTTAAACATGTGGCTAAGAGAAGGGCTGACTTTGGACTGTAAGGGCCATGTGAGTGTGCTCCCTCTGTGGGGCCTTTCTTAGCCAGGTTAGGCCTTTACTGGTACAGGAGAATTGTCTGTATTCTGTCAAATCATGTTTTAAATAAATGCTGATTGGCCAGGCAGGAAGTATAGGCGGGAAAACCAGACAGGAAGTAGAGGTGAGAACAGGAGAATTTGGGAAGCAGGAAGCTTCCCTGGCATTCCTGCACAGTCCATCTAAGAAGCAGGATGTAAGCTGCCCAGCTGAGAAAAGGTACCAGCCATGTGGCTAACATAAATAAGAACAATGGGTTAATATAACTTACAAGAGCTAGTAAGAAGCCTGAGCTAATGGGTCAATCAGTTTATAACCTAATGGAGACCTCTGTGTGATTTTCTTTGGAGCTTGCTGGCTGTGGGGTACCGGGCTGGAGAGAAACCCCAACAAGCAGGTCCCTCATGTTATACTTTACAGTGTGGAGACTCTTCAAGCTGTTGTCTACATCCTGAATTTGCCAAGGGACAGGGAGGCAGGCGGCTCATCCTTGCTTTACCAGGCAAGGAGGGACCCTCCTACCTGTTCTACTGCAGCATGGGGCATACGTAGCATCAGCCCTTCCTTTTTCCTTGTGCTACAATTTTACAAAGGGCCCTGGTCCTCACTTTTATTACCTGGGATACTCAGGCCACAGCCACAGGGCTCTTGAGGAACCCAGGGCACAGTGCAGCCTCATGGTTCCTTGGGCTTATTGCTGCTGGCATGGAGAGATCCTGTGGCACTGGGAATGACACCTGAGCCGGGCAGGCTTTCTGTGGCTGTTGTTACAGTCCCATCACAGACTCCTCTGAGTACGTTGACAGTCCTGTGTCCGTCCCCATGTGTTCTTTACTGCTTGCTAGAGTAGGAGACTGGATGTTGATGAATGTATAACTCTTACATACATTTTTGTTTGTCCTTATAACTTGTAAACTTTTTGACACATAAGCCTATGTGACATTGTCATATGTGTGTACATTACATAACACCATCAGAGTAGCTGGCCTAGCTGTCACTTTGGACATGCGATGTCTTGGTGCTGGGACACTTGGAGTCCTCTCTGCTGTCTGTTGTCTCCCATAGTTTTCTCATTGGCTGTGGTGTTTATTAGAATCTCTTTGAATCTCACTGTGCCCCACCTGTGAACTTCCTTTTCTTCCTCACCCTTCTCCCAGGCCTCTTCCCCGCAGCCTGTAATGTGTATGGAGCAGTGTCTGAGCATTCAAGGCAATAGTCGGGCACCCTGGTGAATATTGGAGGTTGGATACTCATTTGTGTGTGTGCAAAGCCATGTGCTGTGGGTGTCTGGCACCAGCACTTTGGATTTGTAACAGTGTATTGGAGATGAGCAGAGCTGTTTCCCTTCTCCCAGAGAGTTAGTCTGGAGTGGAGACAGACTTCCTCTGTGAAGGGCCAGGAGGTCCGTGGGCTCCCGGGTCCCCATTTCCTTTGTTGCTCTGTTGTTGGAGGCTGAAAGTAGACTTGGATGCTGTATACTCAGTGAGCAAATTGAAGTCAATAAAACGATGTTTGCAAATCCAGGTTTGGCCTGACACCGGCCTGCTACCCCAGGTCTAGAGGGGCCATGTAGGACAGGATACATGTATAACGTGTTCATGACAATGTGACTTGTGGTGGGGACGAACCCACGAATGGAATGCTGGCCTGTTAGCAGACTGGATGAGCGGGTGGGAGTTCAGTGCTGTAGGGTAAAACTACACTGTGCTCAAAACAAGCCAGATCCTGGTGTACTTGACATGGCTAAATATCAGAAACACGTTTGATCAATACTGTCTGGGTACACTGATGTCGGAGGTCCCATGTACTGTACATGCATGTGCCATGATCAAGAGGCTGTGGTTCAGAGACTGGCGTTAGACTTCAGAAACCTAGATGTTGTTCCAGACCCTCCACCACTCTGTGACTTTGGGTGAGTTACTTAGCCTCTCTGAAGCCTAATGCCATCTGCCAAACAAGGATAATTTTATCATACATCTGTAGTGGCTAAGTGGGATTATTTATGGAAAATACTTGAGCATGAAACGCTGTAGCCCTGAGCTCTGCAAATGCTACTTTCTTATTACTGTGTGGACCACCCAGCTTGTATCATTCCCGTGTTCTTTGCCCCATGCTTTCTGTTTACCGTGTTGCCCAGAAAAGCCCTTCTGTGACACACAGAGCAGAACACCCTTGTCGTTCTACTTATGGATGTGGTACACGTACATACATCCATGATCCATAGCCTCAGTTATAGGAAGTAAGTCATTTCACCAGTTACATGCTGTTTGGTCTTCTCAGGAAATCTGCGAGGCAGCGTAGCTCCACTCTGCAGCTGAGGAAGTGGGCTGGGGGGGCTGTACCTAGAGGCAGCAAGCCACTCTGCCGACCAGTGTGCCTGAGCCTTGTCTGCTCTGCTCCCAGCATTTGCTCTTCTCTCCTGAGGCTCTGCGGTTTCCATGAAGGAAATGTGACCCTAGGATGTGACACACCTAGCCTGAGATTCCAGAGCCTGGTCTGTGGCCACAGCTGGAGTTCTGCTGTGAACTTCTCCGGGAGCCAGGAAAACCACAACAACGCCATTTGCTGAAGTGCTTCAGTGTGGAAAGCACCATTGAAAATGGACAGGGCAGGGGGATTTTACATATCTTTTCTTAATTGTATTTCTTCTGGATTGATAAACTGTAATGTTGGGGGGGCACATGTGTGTAGGTTCAGTACCGAAGGGTGTGGACACCAGAGGTCTATGTCTGGTGTCTGAGGCAGGGTCTCTTACTGAACCTGGAGCCAGCCTGGTAGGCCAGCACATCCCAGTGGCCCTCTTAGCTGGCTCTGCCCCCAGAGCTGGGAGATTACAGATGTGCTGTGGTGACCACCTCTTTCATGTGGGTTCTGGGGGCTCAAACTCACGTCCTCATGATGCAGGGTAGCACTTTGGGAACCAAGCCATCTCCTCAGCCTGGGAGTTTTGATTGCTTGTCTGTCTGGTCTTTGGTTTGCTGGAGTGGTGGTATGTGACATGAGTCCCTCAGCTTCTCAGCCCCATGCTAGTGTCTCTGTTTAGGGTAACTTCAGCACGTGGTATGAGTTTGATCACTGTTGTAGACAACATGATTCACACTATAACCTGTTCGTGGTCTGATTTTCTAGTTTTCAGGAGTTCCTACTTGACTGTCACTAAATAATTGCAGTTTTTGGAAACTAAATGAGAAGTAAAAAAAGCCATATTTAAACAACCTTTTTGGTTTATTTTAGTGCTTAAGGTATAGACAGTGGTCTTTGTTACTAGAAGTTTCCCACTTTACTCCGTAAGAAGAATCAGATATCTCCTGAGCTATTGAAGCTTATGAAAGCTGGGTCCTGTGGCTCACACCTGCAGATAGAGCGCTCTGGAGGCTGTTTGAGGCTTGCTTGGGCCACATATGGAGTTCCAGGCCAGATTAGGCTAAAAGAAAACAAAAAACCTCCCAGCAAGAAACAGCAGCAAAAAGTAATCCCAGTGACCTGTCAGTCAGTGTGTGGCACCCTGAGTACTGCCAAGATGCCATCATTTGTCCTTGAGGCAAAGTTCTTGAAATGTCAGCTATGAGGAAAGACAGTGGGCAGAGTAGAACTGTGACCGTGTCTGGTCTGAGCCACTTTTTGGCAGCTAAGTGATGGGCGTTCTGGTGGAGGACCCCATAACACAGCCCTTAGTGCGGAGCTTCTCATGTGGGACCAGCCCAGCGCTGGGTGAAGGGAGGTGCTATACACTTGCTACCACATGGCGGGCCGGCCCTGCCTCTTCCACCTTGACGTCCCTGTCCTTGTGGACTGTATGGGAGGGCACTGTAAGCCAAGCAAGCCCCACCTCCTTTGGAAATAAATAAAGAACAGTGATGGGAAAACAATCCATTCTTTCTCAGCAAAGGCTTTTACTAAAAACAGCGACACTGTTTAGAGTCCAGTGTGGTTTGGGGTGGTCCTCAGGCAGCAAATGTATTTCATTTTGATGTTTCAAAGCAGTGGGCCCTTGGCAAAGGTAGTCAGTGTTTCCTGTGGAGAAAAGGTCTAGTCAGGAGGCTTAGGCGGAGCTTGTATTTAAATCGTTCTTCATTCCCACACTCCACCCTCAGTCATAAAGGTAAAAGATTCACAGCCGACCTATAGGCTGTTTGTACTTGAGGGTCAAGTTTAAAATGCAAGCAAAAACAGATCCACGACCCATGTACTGAGTAGTTGTTTAGGGTTCGTGGCACCCACATCAGTATGACGAACACCTTGGATTCAGCAGGTAGTTTACTATGCCTAGGTACTTGATATTGGGAAGGCTGGTAGGATTTACCCTCAACTGTAGTTCCCTCCCTTCTTCCTGAGAGGACCTCTCTGTGAAGTCCTGGCCAGCCTTAGCTGAGTGCTGGCTTTACAAGTGTGGGCCACCACGCCCAGCCTGTGACCGTTTCTCAGTGTTCTGGAGAAGCAAGATAAAAGCTGTGCTCGGACTCCCTCCAGCTCTGTTATTTATAGCAAACTCAGTACTTTTCAGAGAAAGACAGTAAGTTTTAAAAGGAAAATATATTGTCTCCTGAGACCGTTGGGTTGTAACTCAAATTGGTAATTTTGTTTTTCAAGACAGGGTTTCTCTGTTTAACACCCATGGCTGTCCTGGAACTCATTCTATAGACCAGACTGGCCTCGAACTCACAGAGATCCGCCTGTGCTGGGATTAAAGGTGTGTGCCACCACCGCCTGGCTCAAATTTGTAATTTTGTTTGGAAAAACCAATGTTGCATGATAAGGTAGTAAGAACAAGTTTGTCTGCATAAAAAGCCCACTGTGTGACTGGTTTTTAGATGTGTGTGCTGTTATATTTTTTTTGGAAGCACCTGCTCACTTTGTGTGTTTGTATGGTCATTTTGGCCATTTAAAAACACTGGCAATAGTATTTATGTCTTTGTTAATTTGTTTGTTGCTGAATTGAACTTAGGGGCTCTCACTCATGCTAACCAAATGCTCTGCTGCTGAGCTATATTCCCAGCCCTTTAAAAACTTACTGTTAATTATTTTGTGTGCATGTATGTGCAAGTGAACACACACACACACATACACAAAGACATCTAATACTAGTCACAGTCACCATGGGCTGTATGTCTGTCACCAGGTTCTGTAGAGCCTATCCAAGGAGCTGAAAACATGGGGCTTAGGAGTTGCAGCCATGGGCCAAGGGTTTTCTGTGCCTCTTGGTAATCTTCAAAAGTAACATCCACTTGGCATCTTAAGTGGGGCCACCCAGTGAGCCAGGACCTTCAGCTGGATCCACATTTCACAGCACATTTGGAAATGAAGCTGTGACATTTCTGAAAGCATGACCTGGGTGGATAATTACGGCTTTGCCTTGGTTCGACAGTTCCATTCCCTGGTTGATACGTCAGTGTTTTACCTACGCCTTCCCTGAATCTCATGGAAACCTCAGGGGCTGAACGTTGAAAGAGAAGCTGAGGGAGCATGTGACCGGTCAAGTGTTGTGCTGTCCCTTTGAAACTCACTGCTGTCCAGGAGTGGGGTGGGGCCCACGGAGAGGTTTGGATTTCTATTAGGAGTGGGGGGATGTGGCGCCTGTGGTGGAAGAGTCACTACCCTGATTGTTTAGTGACACATCTCCCATCTCTCTACAGGTATTAAAGACTATTCCAACTGGCCTACCATCCCGCAAGTGTACCTCAATGGCGAGTTTGTAGGGGGCTGTGACATCCTTCTGCAGATGCACCAGAATGGGGACCTGGTGGAGGAACTGAAAAAGCTGGGGATCCGCTCTGCCCTGATAGATGAGAAGAATGAAGACTCTAAGTGAGGGCTCCCCGTCCTCGCCGAGCAGAGCGCCCTCTCCACCACATTCGCTGCCAGAAAAGCCTTACCGTGTTGGTCCTGTTGCTGTGGGTCCTTGCGCTGGGCCTCCTGGCTTGCAAGCAGGCAGGCGGTCTTACTGGTCTTTGACTCAGAATACCGTGTGGTGAACTTCCTTATAGCCACTGCTCTGTAAACCAGCATTGTAATCCGGTGTTGCTGGAACCCAAATTGGTTCTTTTATTGTCTTTTATTTTCTGCCTGGTTCAGGAGTCATTCCTGACTCCTACTTGGGTTGGGTTGTAAAGATGGCAAACCCCCCTGGTGTTTTTGTAACTTCTTCTGCAAGGGAAATGAACAGAGAAGAAAATGTGATGGCTGGAGTGTTGTTATTTTTTCAATAAATTGCCAACACAGATCATGTGTGTGTGAGTAATTAGCCCAGCAGTATAGATCTGTAGGATGTCGAGGACCAGCCATCGATTCTTTGTGTTTTGTTCCTTTTTTTCCCTTTTCTCCTGCCCTCTGCTTCTCACCCCCCCCATCTGTCTTTCTTTCTCTATAGCCCAGGCTGGCATTGAACTCATTACATAGCCAAGGGGTAAATTGAGCTTGAGATCCCCTTGCCTCCACCTTCCAGGTGCTGGGATGTCAGCCACCTGCCACTGTAGTGCTGAGAATGGAATCCAGGGTGATATACATGTTAGACAAACCCTTTACCAACAGAGGTACAGCCCCTTGATCTTATCTGTGTCCTCTTACTGTAATTCATTGACAGTGACCCTCGTATTCACCATTAGGCTACTAGGAAGTGCAGGTACAGTGTGTGTGCCCCCGAGCCAGGTGTGATACTGTGCTGAAAGGATGTAGTGGACGTGAAGGGACCTCCCTTGCCCACTCTTGGAGCCCGTGCCAATAACTAATGGGAAACAGGCATCAAGTGGCCTCTGAAGCATTTTCTTTCCCATGAAATGGGGTCTAAGAGGAATTAATTGGAACTGTGTTCATCTTCCAGTATAGTGTCTTGGAGGGACTTCTCCAGGGCTGATCATCCAGAGGCTGGTGTGAAGGACCCGACTCCCCACCCCACCTGTGGGAAGGAAGCACTTCTCTTCCAATGTGTTGGGACCACATTCAGCCCCCAGGAGCCAGACAGCATTGCCTAGAAGTCACAGAGGCAAGAGGAAGGCTGCTTTTTCCCATGAAAAGGGCAGAGAATGAATATTGGCCTCCCAAAAGCTGGTCTAGGGCTTTGTGTACTTAGTCATCTTTAGCTCCACTCTCTTCCTAAGGTTGAAGGGTGGATGGGCCTTCCTGCAGGCAGGGTCTGCTGGGCTCCCAGGGTTTAGGATTCTCCAAAAGGGGAGGGAAAGCTGCAGACCAAGGCTGCCCCTCCCCCATCTCACTAGGGACCTGTGAGCCAGATCAGAAGGTGACAGCCCTCAACAGTGACTAACCTCAAGGCTTTAGGGAGAGGAAAAGACTTGTTGGTCTGTAAAGGTTTTAATTGCATGCTCTCCTCTTTTGAACATGCAACTGAGTCTTCGTGGATTCCTCACAGGGCTAGAACCTCTTGGCAGCCTTGTTCCGCAGGTACAGAAGGAGCCCGAAAGGGAGGTTGTGCTCAGGATCCTGCCAGTGCTGGCAGCCATGTCCTCTGGCTGGGAGGAATACCATCAACAGATCACTTTCCTGCCTGAGCTTGAATGCCAGGCTGTGGGTCACACACACAGCAGTCTGCTGAGCTTGTCCCTTGTGGATTGAGTTGCTTTTCCATTTTTGCTACTTTTTTCTTTTCCCTGGTTCTGCCTGTATTCCTTAAGTCTCCTTTGGAAAAAAAGTGAAATGATTAAAAACCATATTAGCAAAACAGCACAGCATCCTCTGGGATATTGGCTGCACTAGAATAGGCCGCCGGGGGAATAATCTGCTCAAAGCCTGAGTCGGTGAGATCCTATCAGTCACCCAGAACGTGCCCACTTGAATCCCTGTAAGAAGTGTAATGTTCTTTCCAGAAGTTAATTAAGAATGTTTTCTCTATGATTTGCACGCCTTTATCAAGTAGAAAATTAACAGTGTTATCTCGTGAGTCTGTGTAACATCGTGGTCTGCATAATTAGAGTTCACTGTGAGGATTAAGCAGGGACACACAAGTTCCTTGTACAAACTGCATCACACCTGCCCTCTAGGAACATTACATAGCTTCACAGATGTCTGGTGTATTTCATTGTGACTATATCGGAGTTTTGTCACACTTTCCGAATTGTATCTTGTTAGTCTCTTTAGAAATAGGTGGAGTTACACTGAGTGAACCAGGAGGACCAGGCCTTTGTAGCTTCCTCCCTGGTCACCATGGCCAAGGACTTGAGGAGGTGGAGGGTCCCAGTGTGGAATCAGGGGCAGCGGGTAGGCCTGGGGTAGACAGACTGTGAGCAAATGTGATGCCCAGGGAAAGGCCCCAAGGCTCCTTGTGGTGTATGGATATGTGGCCACACTGGAGTCTTCATGGTCTCCTGGAAGTGTGCAAAATTCTCACTTCCTGCCTGCAGCCCTCCCAGCCCTCCCCTCCACCCTCCTTCCTCTGTCCACCCCCTAGCCTTTCCCTTTGTCACCGTCCCCCTCCCCCACTCCTGACAACATGACCAAATAAGATCTGTGCTTTCAGAACCCCATTCCTTTGAGTTTAAACTAGCTAATTTTTATTTCCTTGAAACAATGCAAGCATATAATTAACCAGCTGGCCACAGTTTGATCCCCGCCCTCTGACCTTTCTCCCCAGAGTCCATTCTCCAGGGGCTGTCAGTTTCCATTGCTAAAGTTGTTTTTTCTGCCTCTGTAACTCTCAACACTCTTGTGGCATTTTTAGGTATTACCTTATTTTTTTTTTTTTTAAAAAAACAATTTAGTGGACAAGAATTTTAGGGTCTTTATTTTACTGCCAGTCTATTCTACTTCTAACTCCCACTCAATTAAGCAACAGTGTGTTGTTATGGCTTTAAAAAAATTTTATTAGTGTATGTGTTCTCTCCTACCGTGTGGGTTCCAGGGATTGAACCCAGGTCATCAGACTTGGCAGCAGGTACTGTAAGGGCCAAAGTTCACCTGTAAGCCCCACTTGCCCAAGGATGGATAACTGTCTGGAATGCCTATTGTTTATAGGCAATAACAAACCAGTTTTGGTCTCCTAACTAAATTTGTTTGACCTACCTGTATATGCCTGATCACATATAGCTGGGAGGCACTTGGGCAGGAAGTATGTTAAATTATATGCTTGCAGGCTGGAGAGATGGCTCAGTACTTAAGAGCACTGGCTGTTCTTCCAGAGGTACTGAGTTCAATTCCCAGCAGCTACATGGTGTCTTATGATCATCTGTAATAAGATCTGGTGCCCTCTTTTGGCCTACAGGCATACATGCAGACAGAACACTGTATACATAATAATAATAATAAATGTGTATATGTATATATATATATTTGCTCCTGATTAGACTTGATGGTATGGTAACTTTATGGTTTTGCCTTTTAAGCCTCTGCAAAATGTGACTCATCACTGAAGAGCCTGAGAATAAGAATATAAAGATGTAGATTCCAAAAATAAGAATGTAGAAATAAAGAAATATAAAGTTGTAAGCCTAGGAGAATGAGAGCAGACTGTCAGCAGCTTTCTCAGCAGCTTGAGGATTAACTATTAACAGTGGGTTACTCTGCCTTACAATCCATAGCTCTGTTTACAAGCATCTGTCTGCAAACTGAGAGCTAGCCTATGGATATGAGCCAAGTCAACTTTTAGGAAACAGATATATGATGTCTGGGTTACACATTATCCCTGCTATGTGAAACTGGCAGCATCAAAGGGGAGAGCACAGGGCTTCAGTAAACACATGCACACATGCACACACACACACACACACACTTTATTTCTTTGCTAGAGCAAACCTGTAAAAGCTTCATGAAGCAGGTGCATGCGAGGTTCACTCTTTGAGACCAGCTCTTCTGAAAAGGTTTTGTCAGGCCATGTGTTATTGAAGGGCTTGGCTGTGTCTGAGACATCTGCCCTCCAAGTTTGGTAGCATGGCCTCATTGTGGACATCTACAGCCCTGCTGGGAAGCACAGTGAAGGGTCTTTGCAACCCTCCCCCCCCTATAAAGAAACCACTTCAAGATCATTTTCTAAAAATCTTTGGCATATGCGCTGTCTTATGAGTTCTCCTCTTCCCTCCCTGCTCTCTTCCCCTCCCCTCCTCCCTTGTAGCTTTCTCTTCCAGATCTTGCTTTATCTTCCAGTGGCTTTCAGTCTGTAGAGCCAGGTCATTCAGTTCTGAAACATATTCCAGCGGCTTCTTAGGAAATTCCCCACCTCTGATTTCTGTTAGAGTTTGGATCTCTCAAACCAATCCTAATTTGATCTTTTCTCTCCTCTGCTCAGATACCCTTTAGAAAATCCTCTCTGAATTCCTTCTTTCCATCCCTCAGATGTCTGATATGTGTCTCTTGGTCCATGATCCTGCAGCTTCAGAAGAGACCCCGTGAGCACTCACTCTGGAATTTTGGGGATGGTTCACACTAACTTGGTACTCTGCTTCTGCTTCAGACCTTGGGATGCTTCTTGGTAGTGGGAAGGATATTTGGAGGCATGTTCAGCTGTGTTTATGCAACAAGGAGCCCAAGGAGGGCTGGAGACCCCTGGCTGTGTGCATACATATGAAGCTGTGGGCCTCCTGTAGTGCTTTTAGTGGATGTGTTTTCCTTTGGTGATCCTGTGCCAAAAAGGTTTCTGCAGGAAGAGCTGCTGGGGCCCTAGAGAGGAATGGCTAGCCATAGGGCTAGCATGCACATTGGCCCATAGGACCAACTTGAATATGTCCATCCTCAGGACCCAAAGGGAGCAGGGAGGAGACGCTGGGGCTGAGTACCTGATTTAGTATCTGTAAAACTGATATAGTTAAGCAGGATGTTTTTATTGTAGATATGAGGGAGAGAACAGCCAAAGGAATCTATCTGGAAGAATCCAGAGCACAGAGAAAATGCAGCCAAAGGAATCTATCTGGAAGAATCCAGAGCACAGAGAAAATGCAGCCAAAGGAATCTATCTGGAAGAATCCAGAGCACAGAGAAAATGGTAGCAGACCGGATTTGGCCATGAGAGAAGAGAAATGGGGAGAGCGAGAGAGGAAGAGAAAGAGACCATCATGATGTGGGATTCCCCTCTGTATGCTATGAATAGGTTTTATTACCGTTGGTTATTAAAGAAGCTGTTTCGTCCAATAGCTTAGTAGAGTAAAGCCAGGTGGGAAATCCGAACAGAGATATGTAGAGAAAGTAGGTGGAGTCAAGGAGATGCCATGTAGCTACCAAAGGAGAAAGATGCCAGCCACCAGCCAGAACCTTACCAGTAGCCCACAACCTTGTGGCAAAACAGATTAATAGAAATGAGTTAATTTAAGATATGAGAGTTAGCTAGAAATATGCCTAAGCTATTGGCCAAACAGTGTTGTAATTAGTATAGTTTTTGTGTTATTATCTGGATCTGGACAGCCAGGAAACGAATGAGCAGTCTCTGCCTACACCACCAAGAGAGGGGCGTGTGAGAGGATATGTCAAATAACTGGGTCATCAGGAGAAATTACATGCGCAAGGCGGAGGGGGGATTCCTGAGGTCGAGAGGTTCTCAGTAGGAGGTTGGAAGAACTAGGTATTTGTGATTCTGAGGGTGCCTGGAGGTCAGCATGCACTTTGGTACTCTATGTTATACTAATAGGCACCACAGATAGTCATTTGTCCCTTCTGCCAGTGGTAAGGGAACTGACTCCATTGTTAGACAGGGGCGGGCTTCACAAACTCCTGAGAAATGCTGGCATTTGTCTAACTAGCAGAATTTAAGGGAGTGGAGTTTCCTTTGGACCTGACAGGGTCCGACCCCTCTCACCTGAATGTCTCTTTCTGCCTCCCACTACCCAGCAATGTGATGTCTGTGAAGCAATCTCCCACCGCCCTCCGGCAGTGAAAGGAGGACCTAGTAGCCAGGCACTGGGAGTGGACAGTCACGGTTCAGCCGGACATGCGGTGCTCCCAGCCCTGTACACATCAATGAAGGAGCCAGAGTCATTGTCTCCTCCTGGAAATGATCTCATGCCAGCGCACCCGATGAGAATCTGCTCTTTTGTGTGGGCTCCAGGAGGCAGCGGCCAGTAGCTGAGCTCAGAGACCAGGCTCCAATGGGAGCTATGGGTGTGCACCAGTGTTCGGGCGCACATCCTTGTGGGCAAACTGTGCGTGTAGAGCTCAGACCCGGGTTCTAGAAGCTCTTAGCCCTCCTTCCTGTGTAGTGACTTTCATGTGAATTTCTTCTTTACGCCAAGAAGCCCTACTTACTACCCTGGCTGGAGAGTTCCGCTCTGGAACTCTCCAGTGTCATCTTGACGTATTCAGACATTCCCCCATACTAAACCAGGCTTGTCTATGCCAACCCAGGGGCATGAGTTTGCACACAAGCATGCGCGTAGTCTACAGGCAGGCGTGCATTGGAGCACCAGCCAAAACAACAGCAATGATGTGGATATTTTAACTGGCTTTATGTGCAGGTTTTATGGTAGTATAAGGTTTTTCTGGGCCCAGTGGAGAGGTTATCTTCTCAGACAAAGGCTTTCCCAAAGGAAAGCCAGGACAAACAACAAAAGCAGCTTGGCCAATTCAAGTACTTCCCTTGTTACAGTAAGGCAGAGATGAGGAGACAGAACAGAAAAATAAAGGGCTGATCAATATAGGGTTACCTTTTGGGGGAAGGATTAAGGCAGAAAATTTCAGTATTGTGCCAACTGAGACTAAGCAGCTTGGGAATTTAGCTACTGGGTTGCACCGTTCCTGAATCCCCCAGAAGGTCAGGTGACTGAGATTTGGTTTGATGATGTGAAGTTGGTTTTCACATGGTTTGGAGGTTCTGTGAGGGAACCTACTCCAAACCTTCAGTCTCCTGAAGTTCTTGTTTAACAAAATGTCTGTGTGCATATATGTGTAATGGAACTTACAGAAGGGCAGACAACATGCCTGTCTTGTCTCATTACGAACCAACACACATGGCTTTAAGTAATTAAAAGATGTTTTTCTCTTATACTCTAAGTGGACCCAACACTCATATCGTTTTAAATTTGATCCCCAATGATGGAAGATCAGTTAAACATTTCAAGGATGCATAAGGATGATTTGGGTCTGGTATCAAGGGGGCTGTACCATAGCAAACCAGAAGATGGCACTGTTGCTTCCAGAAAGAACCCCTCTCTGCCTAGGTAGCTTCAGACTGGCTTCCTCCTCCGGTTGGTATACTTCAGGCTTATCAGCCTCTTTTTAGAATTCTTCATGTAAATAGTGAATCAGGCTCTTTTATATTATCCCCTGTAGGGCATCCTTGTTTCCTCTCATGAAGGCGGATCTTGCTCTCAGACACTTGGGGTCCAGGGAGTCGATTTTGGAACCAATAACACTAGAAATGCATAGCGGGTCTCCAGTCTGTGGGCAACGTAACTAACCAGCATCTAGTGGTCTCCTCGGGCTGAGAGCTGCTCTGGAGAGAGAGGAGGAAGGCTGGGATGAAAGACTGGCTGCCACTTAACTTGAATAAGCTGCTCAGGTTCTCTGGGCCTCAGTTTCCTCCCCTGTACAATGGAGGGGATTGATAGCTCCTGTTAGAGAATAACTTAGAGACAAAGTTGAGGTGGAACATCTGCTTTTTAAGGCAACAGCAAGCACCAAGGTTTATAGAGCTGGGGGGAGGGAGAAGCCTGGCCACTGGACAGGACCTTTAGGAAAGACAGTACAGCTGGGATTCCCCGGGATCTATAGTACATATGACAGAAGGTAGGTATGGAGATAGACTAAGGGACTGTGGGGTCTCCCACGAAGGGGAAATTGAATAGATAGTTTATGGATGTACAGGACGCACCCACCACACACAAACACACACAGACATGGACACACGGACACAAGGACAAACAGACATAGGATACGGAATGGCGAAAGGGACGGAAAAGAGGGGAGTAAGGGAGAGCTAATACTAAGGGGCATTTGAGGGGTTTATGAAAACCTAATACAGTAGAAACTTATTAAAAATTTCTACTTAAAAGATGTATGTATATGAAAGAAATCTAAATTGGAATCACAAAATAACAGGGGAGACAAAGCCCCAACTAGACATCTCTTACCCCCAAATGAAACCTCCAGTGCTGGAAATGGGTTAACATTCCTAATGAGTTGTTGGCCATAGGGGCCCCATGGAAACCCCCAAACAACCCAGGCTATTGCCGGTTTGTGAGGCCCTATTGCTGAAGACAACACCCACATAACAAGCACAGATAAGTAGATCCGGTGCCTACCCAGAGCCTTCCCCCTGCTGAGTAGTGTTCATGATCCCGACAGGTACTCTATACACTAGCAGAGGAGAAAAGTAAACACCAACCTAGCTACAAACCCTGCAACCTGCAATGGTGGTTTGCCTGCAAGACGTGCTGGTGCAGGGGAGGCCCAAAAGTTGTGGGAGTAACCAGCAATATCTGATTGGAATTAAGGAAGGCCCACTCCATGAGTGATGGAATCCAAGCTTGACATTGCCCGGGTGTCCAAGAACTGGGACTAGATGGGACAAGGACCTAGCGGAAAACCAAGAACCACTGTTCTTCTAAAATGTGTAGCAAGAAAATGACTCCTAACATCATTCTGCTATACTCATAGATCAGTGTCTTGCTCAGCCAACATCAGAGAAGCTTCCTCCTGCAGCAGATGGGAAACAAATACAGAGACCCACAGCTGGACAGTGTGCAGAGAGTGAGAGACCTCGGAATGCTCGGTTCTAACGGGACATTTCCATCAAACCTCTTCCCTCAGG
>JAQHUG010000055.1:792511-813312 GCA_028555095.1 Dicrostonyx torquatus | reverse complement strand
TGTCTATTTTCATTTTTCTTCATGTTGATATCCAGTTATGCCAGCACCACTTGTTAAATATGCTTGCTTTTTTCCATTTGATATTTTTTGCTTCTTTATCAAATATCAGGTGCTCGAAGATGTGTGGATTGATATCCGGGTCTTCTATTTGGTTCCATTGGTCCTCCTGTCTGTTCTTATGCCAGTACCAGGCTGTTTTCAGTACTGTAGCTCTATAGTAGAGTTTGAAGTCAGGGACTGTGATGCCTCCAGAAGTTCTTTTATTGCCCAGGATTGTTTTGGCTATCCTGGGTTTTTTGCTTTTCCAAATCATTCTTAAATTTCTAAAATATTGTGATGAAGTACACACAGCATAAAAATCCATTTTAGCAAGCTCTAAATCTTTTTTAAAAATTATTTTACATGTATGGGTCTTTTGATTGCATGTATGTCTGTATGCCTGAGGAGGTCAGAAGAGGGCATTGGATCCTCTGGAACTTGATTTATTTTTTAATTTCTATTTTATGTGTATTGGTGTTTTGCCATGGGTCCTCTGGAACTAGAGTTACAGACAGTTGTGAGCTGCCATGTGGGTTCTGGGAACTGAACCATCGTCCTCTAGAAGAGCAGCCAGTGCTCTTAACCACCGAGCCATCTCTCCAGCCCCTTGAATTTGATTTACAGAGAGTTGTGAGCTGCCCTGTGGGTGCTGGAAACTGAACTTAGGTCCTCTGGAAGAGCAGCCAGTGCTCTTAAACTCTGAGCCATCCTCTGTTCCCATCTCAGCCACCTTAAATTCATTCTGTGGTCTTCATCTCACACTATTGCTCAGCCATTGACATCATCCCTCCCCACAGTCCCTTTGTCTTCCCACAGTGAAGCTAGGTCGCAGTTAAATTAGCAACTCCCATTCGCCCCTCCCTACAGGCCCTGGCCGCCCTAATCTGCTTCTGACTCTGGGAGTTTGACTTAACTAGGCAGCCCTGTAAGTGGGATGGCATGGTACCCTCTGTGGCCAGCTTATTTCACTTAGCACAATGTCTTTAAGTCACACGGACATTGTAGCATGTCTTAGAAGTCCATTCTGTTTTAAGGCTGTTGTGGTTTGCTCTCTATTGCTGTGATGTAACACTCTAAACAAAAGCAACTTGGGAAGGAAACAGTAAGTTTCAGCTTGTACTTCCGGGTCACAGTCCTTCACTGAGGGACCTGGGGCAGGAAGTAGAGGCAGAACAGTGTTGCTGGCTTTCTTCCTGGTTCACTCTCAGGATCGTGCTCAGTCCGCATTCTTATACAGCCCAGACTCACCTGCCTAGGGATGGTAACACCCACCCTGGTCTTTGAACACCAATCACCAATCAAGATAATCCTTCACAGCCAGTGGCCACAAGCTAATCAGATCAGGGCATTCCTTCAATAGAGACTCCCTCCTCAGATAACTCCAGGCCAATGGTTCTCAACCTTCCTGACACCATGACCCTTTAATACAATTCCTTATGTTGTGGTGACCCCTAACCACAACGTTATTTTGTTGCTACTTCATAACTGTATTTTTGATATCACTATGAATCGCAATGGAAATATCCGATACACTCCCCTGTTAGGGTCATGACCCACAGGTTGAGAACCTCTGCTGTAAGCCTCATTAAGTTGATAGGTAAGAAGACTAGGAGGAAGCTGAAGGAGTTTCTATCACATGGAAACACCACAACTTGTTTATCCGCTTCACATTTTCCCTGTTGCCCGTGTTGCTGGGAATGCGGGTGTAGAAGTTACTGGTTTATCCTGAATTTCAACTTTTCAGTGTACGTATGTAAAAGTGAAATTGCTGGATTACCTTGTAATTCTGTCTATGCCTTTCTGAGGAATCACTAAGTGTTTTCCACAGCAGCTGCATCATTTTTCAGAGATATGACTCTTTCTTGGCCTCAGATGAGTTCTGAATGTCATGGGGGCAGGTGCAGGGGTGGGTCCTGGGAACTGTTGTAGGATTCATAAATGTCTTGTCACTTGAGTCCACCTCGTTTTGGAACTATTGTCCAGGGTAGACAAGAAACTCGAAGCCCAGAGTTCTATGCTACCTGCTGAGAGATTCTCTTTGTGTCCAGGTAGTGATTTAAAGAACTTGCTTTCCCCAAACTTCCCTCTTCCAGATGTAGCAGTGCCCCCTTCCTATCACCACATTAGTTCCCATGGAAACACACTAACTGCATCTTCAGCATGGTACCTTAGAAATGGCCAAAGCCCTCAGGAAGAGCAGTTAACAAATTCACAAGAATGTGTTAGCTTCTTCACAAAGGCTGTGAGAATAGACTTGGGGATGCGGATATTCTAGTTCACCCCGGCTTTGGTTAACACCCGGGTGGCTTGGGTGGGGTCCAGTCCTCTCTGGGACTCAATTTCCCTAGTTACAAAGTAGCAGGACTATGGGTTTGCCTCATTTCATCTGCACCAATATGCTCGCTCCTTTCTGCCCTGAGAGGCCACATTTCTAAAGATGCCATCCATCAGGTAGGACTTACTTAATAACATTAGCCATTTCATGTTTTATTAAAGACATCAATAATTCCCACCCAGAGCTTCTGGTCACAGTATAAGCAATCTAGTCGATGTCATTTCATGCAAGAGCTGGTTTAGCCTCCTTTCGGTAGGCAATGTTCCCTTTACAATGTAAAAACAGGGGACAAAGTTCTCAGGTCTCCATGACTGCTCCTGGGGAACCCAGGTCCAGCACTGCTGTGCGGCTAGACGTTAGACCCAGCTCTGTAATTCTGCTAGACGGAAAGACTTTGCAGCCAATGTTCTAGTTTCATTTCCGTTGCTGGAATAAAATATCTTAGAAAAAAATGTTAAGGGAGAAAGGTTTTATCCTACTTGCTGTTCCGGGTCTCAGTACATCATGGTGGGGAGGTCAAGGCAGGAACTTGTAACAGCTGGTTACATCATATCCACAGTCGGGCACACAGAGCAATGCACATACGCATGCTGTCGGCATACCCTCTCTCCTCTGATACAAGTCCAGGACACAAACCCCAGCAATGGTTCCAGCCACAATGGACAGGTCTTCCCACCACCATCGTTAATGTCATGAAGACAGTTTCCTATGGGCAAGCACACAGGCTGACCGGATTTAATCTCTCATTAAGAGACTCTTTGATACAGATGACTCTGCACTGTATCAAGTTGGCAATTAAAATTAACCATCACAGTTAGAAACTCGAGTCCTCTTAATTTATCTAGTGTGACCTTGGATGGTGAAAAAGCCTCAAAAATTCTTTGAAACGTCTCCTTTCAAAAGATGGAGTTTACTTCCTATCGTCTTAAGGATGGGCCCTACTGAACGCTCCAAACAGGAAGTGACGGAAATGCTGATTTAGGTTTCCTGTGACGTACCAGATGGCAGGTTTCTTATGTTCTGTGTCAAACCTGGAGGAGGACAACTGCTGTAAAACTTGAAGACAATTCTGAAGCCATTTCTGAAGCCTCTCCCCTGGGAACCAAGGACATAACAGCTACACGTGCACCTACTGAGAAGCTGGGAACTTTCCATCTCCCTGAATAGGAGCAAGAAAACCCTTAGGTGTTGACTCAGTGATGATGTTTTGACTTAGGCCCTGGGAAAGGGGCAAAATGACCCTCAGATGTTTTCCCCTTACCTCATCTGATCTGGCAACTACTCTCCAGCCAATTATTGGTGATAGCCCGTTTGAATAAGCCAATTATAATAGTTAAAGAACAACCCCCTTCCTTCTGTGGGTTTTCCCTTTAAAAAAGTCTGTACCAACTATTCGGGGTCTTTCCTAGCCTCCCGAATGCTGGAAGACCCTGTCATGACAGAATTAATAAAGTCCTCATGCTTTTACATCAGCTGTGGTGAGAAGTGGTCTCTGGGGGTGTCTCCTTTCCCCTGTGATTGGACTTTAGAGTCCAACACTGGGTCTGGTCAATCGTCTGGACACTAATTGTGTATGACAAACAAGCTACCAGAGTGGGATGGGTAGCGTCCAATGTCAATTCGACATAATCTGTGATCGACTGGTGATAGATAGATAATCTGAGACCAATGTCAATTCGACATAATCTGTGATCGACTGGTGATAGATAGATAATCTGAGAATGTCTGTGAGTGATTATCTTAATTGTGTTTATTGCTATAAAGGGACCCATTGCAATCCCCACATTCTCTATGCAGGGGCTCCTGGACTCGAGTGGAGAAAGTGAACTGAGAACTACCCTCTCCTCCTGACTGGGGACATCAGGCTCCTGCTCGATGTCCCCACCGTGATGGAGAGCTAAATTAGATCCTTTCTCCCATAAGTAGCTTTGGTCAAGGTATTTTTTCATAGCAACAGGGAAAGAAACTAAAACATGGAGACAGGCAAGCTGGATCCTCTTCTGCTACTACTGTAGGCCATCTTAGTCTGAAAAAGGAAGAGAGTCCAAGAGGGAAAAATGTATCTGATGCCAGATGTGGTGACCCATACCTCTAATCCTAACACTTGGGAGATCGAGGCAAGAGGATCAGGAGCTTAAGGTCTTCCTCGGCTATGTAGCAAGTACTATACCAGCCCGGGGTTGGTCTCAACCTGTCTCAACTCCACTCCCGAAATCGCATCTGTTTAAGAAGCCCTTGCTCATGAAGAGACATTTCCAAGCCTTGGCTTCGTTATTACACCAGTCTCGCAAGGTTGTTAGGCACCGTCTCCATCTTACAGGTGAGCGAGGCTGGCAAAGGTTAATTAACCTGCCTGCAGCTGCTATCCGTTGCCACAGAACAAATTAGCCTCCAACAGTCTGGCGAAAAACTCGGGTTAGACAAGTCAGAAGTCAAGGAACAGCTTGGCTGGGGGAGTCTGGCTCAGTTTCTTGGGAGGCTTTTGGTTGGCTGCTTGAGGGGAGTCACGGTCCTAAGGAGGCTTAGCCAGAGTGAGTGGATCCACTTCTGTGACTGGCAGAAGAAAGGCCTCATGACCACGTCCACACCTTAAACCCTGACTGAGACTTGCATGCCAGGTTGTGTGGCGACAAGAATTAATGTTGCAGGTAGGATTAATCTGTGAACTTGCATGTGGAGATACTTTCCTGTGTTCTCCAAGTGACTGCTGTGGAATTGATGGTAGGGGTTCTCAGTTACCGAAGAGAAATGCCAGGGAAAGACGAGAGGAAGGGAACTGAGAGGAGGAGGTGATGCTGAGAATGGGGGAGAGGCATGTGTCAGTGTTCCAGCATCTCTAGGATCTCGGCCCCTCCCATGAGGAAAGGCAGGTTTGGGATCCTCGTTTCAAAGAGACATCAGTCCTCAGCTACAGAGAAAAGAGTTGGTGACATGGGAAAGGGGGAGGGTCTCAGTCACTGGTATTGGGAGCATTTCACAGAGGCCCATCACGTGGAGGCAGGTCAGGGAGCAGATTAAAAGAAACCCTAAGTAGGATAGGGGCCAAGCTGCAGGCTTCCAAGGTCCTCCCTCAGTGACCTGTTCCACCAGCCGGCCCCAAATCCTAATGATTCCATGGCTTCTCACAAGCCGTGCCAGTAGTGGGACCTTTGGGAACATTTTTTAAAAATTATTATTAGACAAGATTCTTGAAACATTTTTTACATTTTCTTATTTATTTTGTGTGTTGAGGGGAGCAGAGCACCATGGTATAGAGGTCAGAGGTTAGCTTACAGGAACTGATTCTCTCCTTCCACAGAGAGGGTTCCAGAAGTTGGAGTCAAAAGACATCAGCCTTGGTGGCTGGACCTTTTGCCATCTCGCCAGCTCCAGGAACATTTTAAACTCAAAATACAAACCAAGAAGCATGACAGAGTTCTAGAAGATGAAAAAGGTCAGGAAACAGAATCTCTGTTATTGTTAACATGTTTGGAATGGTAATCAACTAAGAAACATGGCTCTGGTCACACCTGGATTTCCCTGGTTAGGTTGGCTGAAGTGGGAAGACTCATCTAAATGTGGTGGCACCCTCTGGTGGCAGCCCAGAAGTAAGGCGGTCTCAGGGGAAAGCGTTTGACTTTTTTTTTTTTTTTTTTGCTGACCGCCTTTGTGTGAACCTACTCTTTTCTGCTGCCACCATTGCGGCTGTCATTCATTGCCATCATAGCCCAGCTCCTTCCAAGGTGAACTGAAGACCAGTGGCTATCCAGGAATCCTCTAGGCTTCCAATGCCAGGCTGGGACTGCTGAGATATCCAGCCTCAGAGACTGAGCAGCTGGCAGGTCCTCAGTCTCTCCAGAGTGAAGACAAGCCATTGGTGGACTACCTAGATCATGCAGTGTAACTAAATTCAATAACCCCGACTAATACATCCAGTGTCTATTGGTATAGTCTCTCCTAAGGCTCTTCCACATGGTAAGTCTGGTCAGGGCCCCCCTGCAGCTGGGACTCTAGAACTCCAGGACACTGTGACTGCAAACCTCTACGGGCTCTACCCAGAACATTCATCTCCTAAACAGTGGGGTGAGTGTGTCATACCTTGTCGTGACATCACACTCAGAGGTGGGGAGGGGGCTTGTAAGCTTTTCAGCAGGTAGGGGAGGGGAGGCTTTGGAGCTTTGTTAGTGGGAGGCCTAACCAATAGCTGACCAGATACAGCCTGTGGAGCCGATGAAGATGGTTCTTTGGTTTCCTCTGAGCTTGACAACTTAAGATATTAAGACATTAGCAGGAATGCAAGTGTTCAGATATTGAATATTGAATGCCATTATGAAAGAGTGGTTCCTCTTGTCCCCCCAAAGTGACTGTAAATTTAGAAAATATCTCCCTGAAGGGGAGCAAGGGTGTGGGCATGGATTTATTTGCTGGAAGAAAATGAATGTGCAACCTTAAGTGCTTTTTAAAGATGTGGTGTTGCCATGGGGAGTGATTTGCTTATTAAATAGGTTGTGTGCAGACACACATGGGGCCCGGGAAGGGAGAGGGAGAGTCCTGGCATGCTGGGATTGGAGGGTGACCTGAGGACTGAGGCGGAAGGTGATGACGGAATGATTCAAAATGGCACAGGAGGGGGCAGGGGAAGGGTGCTCCAAGATCAACCCAGGGAGGGAAAGGGCAGAGGACAATGCAACAGTTTGGACAGTACCTCCAGGAAGAGGGAAAACTGCCTGCTGGGGTGCAGGCTGGATGGGATTCACACACCGCTGTGGCTTGAGTGCCTGCCTAGAAGCATATGCTATAAACCTAATTCTCAGAGTCTGAAGCTCATGCGGCTTAGAGGTGGAACCTCTGGAGGTGAGTGCGCTCGTGGGATGTCAAGAGAGTGTCGGAGGCTTTGTCGTAAAAAGCAAGCTCCCACTGACATGCTTGTTCCAACAACAGTGCATGTAGTCCTCCAGCAGGAGACCCTTGCACTGGCCGAGCACATGCTGACACCATGCCCCGCGACCTCTCAGGCTCCAGGACCTCAAGCTCAATGTGCCTGTGTTCTCTTGCTTGCTTTCTAGCTCTAGAAATGGAAACCAGTGTTTTGCACATGTCTGATGAGTGTTCCACCACCGAGGAACGTTCTCAGGCTTTGGTGTTTTTGAAGTGGTTACATAGCTAGGCTGACTTCATGTGCACAGTCTTCCTGCCCCAGCTTCCAGACATCTGTGCCACTAGCTAAACCTGTATTTTTTTCTTTTTCTTTCTCTCTCTCTCTCTCTCTTTTGGTTTTTCAAGACAGGGTTTCTCTGTGGCTTTGGAGCCTGTCCTGGAACTAGCTCTTGTAGACCAGGCTGGCCTCAAACTCACAGAGATCCACCTGCCTCTGCCTCCCGAGTGCTGGGATTAAAGGCGTGTGCCACCACCACCTGGCTTGAAACCTGTATTCTTTCTAAATTACCCCATCTGTGGCCCCAGAAAATGGACTAAGACATCATGAGCAAGGCCACAGTGGTAGTGTGTCCCCATGAGGCTGAGTCCAGAGGGACTTTGGGTGAGGTAGAGCAGTCTGCTTGGATTTACTGCTTGGGGCTTCACATGCACCTGCCTGTTCACTTAAGCACAGAGCCTTATTGTGTCCTGGGACCAAGAAAGGCATAGGGAGTGGGGTCAGTGGGATAACGCAGCTAGGTCCAACAGTGTTCATGTCCTGCCCTGGAGTTGGTGGGCCTGTTAGATCATTTGGAATTATCCTTGGAGGGGTTAGGAAGGACTATAGGAAGCTTGGTTTTGTGCATGTTGGCTCTGGGGTGTTCAACTGGACACCCAGGTAGATGTCGGTGTGCAGCTGAGTCTGCAGTTAGGAGGAGGGTCCTGGTAGGGTGTGGTCCAGTAACAGCATTGGAGTACGGGTCTTGAAGAACTTGCCACAGAAGCTGGGAAGCAAGGAGAAAGTTGGGCCTGACCCTTTGGCATCCTGTGTCCACCAGGCAGGGATTGTGAAGAAATGTCTACTGTCTAGCTGGGTATTGGAGAAACCAGTGATGGAGAGTCCATGAGGTGAAGGAACAATCAGGTGGCCCTCTGTGTGTCCCTGATCCTGAATGCTTCCCAGACAGTAGCCAGCCTATCTGAACATGACCATCGCTCAAACACTGTCCTGGGAGTGGAGGCACCAATGGCAGTCACCTGGAGGGAGTGGAAGAAGGGCAGAGGTTTCCTCCACATTGGGCTTGTCATCCAGCACTTAGTGGCACAGAGGCAAGACAAAACCTCTGATGTCTGTTCCAGGTTCTATGATGTGAAGTCTTGTGGGCTCTTCTGGCTGGCCAACCACACAGCAGCATGCAGGCCCAAACATATCTGCCACTTTCTCCGGGAAGTCCTGAGGTCTCTCTCTGTGAGATCTCTCAAGGGGAGCACCTGCCTGGCAGCTTTGGACCCAGCAGGTGGCCTGAGAAGGAGCACTGTTGGGGCAAGATGGGAGCTTAAGACTGTGTTACACCACCCTGTGGGTCAGTGTCAGATGCGGATTCCTTGCCTGGCCGCCCTCCTCCCCCGCCGGAAGAGTGTCTAAGTCAATAGACCACTAAAAACTCCCTGCAGAATGTTGCAATAAAAAGGAACAGGAAATGAGAGCATGGCTGGGGGCAGGTGTGGTGTTGGGGGAGGCTGTTCTTTATCAAGGTGGAAGGCGCCTCATGCTCAACACAACTGTGGATAATGTACACTACCATAAAGCACGCACAAAGTAGGCACTGTGTGTTGCAGGTGTGCAGACAATCCCCATGTTTGTCACAGATGAGAAGAGCCCTGGACTGTGGCCAGGATCTCAGCTCTTCTAACTTATAAACTGGGGTGTCATAGAAAATATGGGGAACCTGAAGTTGGGGTGCACCCAGAATTGTGGAGAGGGTGAGAGGAAGGAAGACTTCGGACAGATCCCAGGTCCTGAAAACCTGTCAGGTCAGAGATGTGCAAAGCTCCTCATATCTATCTCTGGGTGTCTGTGAGGCCCCTGCAGAATCTAGGAAATGAACCAGGCACCTGGCAAACCTCATTATCAGAAAGCCTGTCGCCACGAGTCTCCCTCCCCTGTCATTTGTGCAGGTGGCATGGCTTGTAGTCTGCTTAATAGGAGCATGGCCTTGGGAGTGGTGGTACTGTGACATTCTCATCTCCTAATGGCGCCAGAAGGGTAGATGCCCCATGAGTGGTGTGGGTTTTGAATTTAAATAGGAGAGAGACAGACAGACAGAGAGAGAGAGAGAGAGAGAGAGAGATCCTAGGACATTTGAAAGGCAGCACAGCCCTCCAAGTGAATGTCTAGAATGTGCCAGTTAAGAAGGACAGGACGGGGAGGAGTGGGAAGGAAGGAGGGAGTTGGTAAGTAGCCAGAATGGATATTACCCCAAGCCATATAGCTTTTGAGAGGGAACCAGGGCAAAGGGTTTCCACTCAGAGTGGGCTGCCGGTCCTCACTTACCCACTAGCATGGTAGAAGTCATTTTGAAGATAGGAAATGGAGACTTGGGGATGGTGAAGATTCCTACTCAGAGTGTGACCAGCGGCCCTGGGAAGAGGTGTGGGGGCCCTCATGTTTCATGCAGGAGCATGTAGTAAACAAGGCACTCCCATACCCTGCCCAACAGGACACCGAGACCATTCCTGCACTCTGCAGACTCCCCACTGCCAAGTTCACCCCCCTAGGGAGAGCAGCCTAAAGGATCAGGGTAACTTGTGCTGTGTACAGAGCCCTTGCCTCACTAAACAGCACTGGCATGGCATCTTTTAACAAAATGCAAGCAGGGCCATCACCCAGGGTCCCCAAGCATGGGAACCTAATATGGCACCCAAATCTCGGAGATTATATAACTAGGCTGCACTGTCCTCCCACAAGCAAGGGAACTCCAGAATCTCTGTCCTGAGATCAGATGGGGACAAGAGGGGAACAGGACTCTACCCTGGCTTCCTTGAGTGGCAGGAGTCTAGTGACCACAGAGGGGAGCTGGCTGGAGGGTCAGATTATGAAGGATCAATACAGGTAGCTGGGAACAGGGAAGTGGGAGAAAAAGCCTAACCCTCTTTAAATCTATTATCCAGCCAGCATGGGCCAGTCTCTTGGAAACTCTTTTGATAACCCACCATTGACCAATGAGATGACCAGTCTCTTGGAAACTCTTTTGATAACCCACCATTGACCAATGAGATGTCCCAGCAGGTAAAGGCTCTTGAATCCAAGCCTGATGGCTTCAGTTTGATCCCAGAGATCACACACACACATTGAAAAAAATAAAGCAAGGCTGCTATCTGGGTCACTCCAGGCTGTTGTCTGAAGGTGGGAGATGCAGAAGTAAGACGAGGTGACAGCTGCTGGCTACCGCACATGGTCATCTCTGACTTCCAATTGACAGCTTTGCCAGGCGGAACTCTTTCTCTAGCTGACAGACAAGGCCAGAGACCACACTTGCCCAGATCCCCTTGGTGAGTGGTGATGAGGGCTTTATAATTTCATTCATTTCTGAGACCTTCAAAGTATTTTTTATAAGCCATACTCTCTGGGAAAAAAAAAAAAACCCTTTAATTCTCCTGTACAGCTGGGAGCCTTCCTAGGGTAAGAAAAATGCTGATTTAGTCACTACCTGTAAACAGAGACTGCATGTTGGTTTTCCGGCCACTCAGACCCAAATAATCACAGAGAAACTATATTAATCGCAACACTGTTTGGCTGATGGATCAGGTGTGTTTCTAGCTAACTCTTACATCTTAAATTAACTCATTTCTATTAATCTGTGTATCACCATGAGGGTGTGGCCTCTTTCTCCTTCAGCAACTACATGGCGTCTGCTTGACTCTGCCTTTTTTTCTCCCCGCATTCAGTTTAGTTTTCCCGCCTGGCTATATTCTGTCCTGCCATAGGCCAGAGCAGCTTCTTTAGTAACCAATGGTAATAAAACATATTCACAGCATACAGAGGGGAATCCCACATCAAATACTAAATCATTGTGAAATACAAAATTCATCTGTGGGTATCAGACATGTTTTGCGAGCAGATGAGACTCCTGGTGCTAACGAGAAAAGCTCACAGCTCACAGAATAAGGAGCCTAGTTATTACAGGTGATCCTGTGGTTCCCTGAGCTCAGAGTCCAGCAACCAAAGGCACCACACTATTCCATGCCCAGTACTAAGGCATTCAGATTTGTTTTTATTTCCTTCCTCAAGGGTGTGATGAAGCCATTGCATTCTCTAAGTGAAGGTCTATTCCAGTCCACACATTTTTGTCTGGTGGAAAATTAAGTGAGCTGGTAGCTCCTGACCCCAAGGGAAGTCCATTGGGGCTTGAAACTCTTCTCTCTATAAAATTTTCCTAAAGTGATGGAGGACAGTTTTCCGAAGAGTTCAACATGCTCACTCAAGGGTTAAGAGGGAGTGTTGCCTAAGGTTGTAAGGATGGGGTAGAAGAGCAGGCAGAGAAGTCAGGGCTCTGCCCGGCTTTTGGTTGCCTTCTGGGAAAGGTGAGGAGCTGGATTTTTTTCACAGAAGCAGTTTCCAAGAGTGCTGGAGGACAAAGGTTTGCATACAGTAGGTGCCAAGTAAACTCTTTTTTAAAAAATCTAAGCATCACTGAGTACAGTGCTCAGTGCACAGATCTCTATTTATCACTAACCAGGCAAGGCCCCCTTCCCTGGGCATCCAAGAGGCACCTACGATGCCCACCGTCCTCGGAAGGCTGTTGCTTATGAGAAGTCATTGATGACTTTCCATCCCCTGAGTCCAGGGAGGGTGAGGGGGCATCGAGACATCTGCTTAAGTTTTCCTTGTGGCTTGTGAGTCTGCTTTAATTTATTTTGGTGCTGAGGATTGAACCTGGGGTTTCACACCTACTAGAATATAGAAAGAATGCTCAAAACTCATCCGTGAAAAACCATACACTCTAACAGTCTTGTCCATGAGCAGACAGGAGCTGGCATTTCAGCCAAGATGATGCCCAGATGGCAGCTGAGAACTGCGAGCATGTGCAGAAGCAGCAGCAGCAGCAGCCATGAAGAAATGCAGATTAAAACCGGGAGATGTCACACTTATCAGAGCGCAGGAAGCAGCAAGCTGCCAGGAGATACGGGTGAGAATGTACCCGGAGCTGTCACACCTGCACCAGCTAGACAGTTTTCATGAATAAAGCATTCCCTTCATAATTCTCAAAAAAGAGCTTGCTTCTTGTACCCACGTCCTCCCAGCACAGTGATTCCCAACCTTCCTGATGCGGTGACCCTTTAATGCAGCTCCTCATGGTGTGGTGAGCACTAAGTTGTCTTGTTGCTACTATGTAACTGTAATTTTGCTACTGTTATGGATCGTAATGTAAACGTGTGCTTTTTGATGGTCGTAGGCAATCCCTGTGAAAAAGGGGTTGCTCACCTGCAAAAGGGGTCGCACCTCACAGGTTAGAACTACTGTCCTAGTGGCTTTATTCAGAATGAGAGATTGGAAACTGCTCAAGTTTTTTTCAGCAGAGGAAGGGATAAATGGGTCAATCAGAACCACGAGATGCTGTTTACAGCAAAAAGACTGAATTGTTAATTGCTACAACTTGGATAAATCTCTAGAGAGTTATCTGGACGGAAAAAGTCCCCAAACATGACCAACTTTATAGTTCCACTTTATGGCAATCTTGAAACAATGACATTTTAGAAATGTCAATTAGGGAGCCAGGCGGTGGTGGCGCACGCCTTTAATCCCAGCGCTCGGGAGGCAGAGGCAGGTGGATCTCTGTGAGTTCGAGACCAGCCTGGTCTACAAGAGCTAGTTCCAGGACAGGCTCCAAAGCTGCAGAGAAACCCCGTCTCGAAAAACCAAACAAAAAAAAAGAAAAAAGAAAAAAGAAAAAAAAAGAAAAAGAAAAAGAAAAGAAATGTCAATTAGGTTAGTGCTTCATACGGGCTAGAGAGTGAGAGGGTGGTGGCTCTGGATGTCACAGAAATATTTAATTCTGTTGAAGTTACACCAGAAGAGGGTCTGGCATGCCCTGGAGATGGAGTTACAGGCCATTGTGATTGTGATGTGGGTGCTGGAACCTGAACTCCGGTCCTCTGGGAGAGCACCTTGAACTCTTAACTGCTGGGCCATCTCTCCAACTGCACTAATGTCTTTATGAATAACTACACAATACTAATGTTTTCTCCAGGGATTGTGCCATAATTTTCTTAAACATTCTATAGTTTTTTCCCATGTAGTATTTCCCCAATCTTCCTCTGTTCTAGATCATGTTGCTATAACATATTTTCACATAAATATTTACACTTAGGTCATTTTCTTAGGATGGTTTGCCAGAAGTGGAGTTACAGTGCTGAAAATATACATAGTAAGCCTTGTAATATATGGTTTCAAGTGACTTGCCAAAGTCTTCCGCTGCTGCTGAGTTCATGGCAGAAGTGTGAGCGCCCCCTGGTGGTTCTTAGGTGTGTGCTGCCTGGAGAATGACTGGGAAAAACGAGACATCATAACAGAACCTTTGAATAGGCCTCAGGAACATCTTGGAACAATCCAGATGAAGAGAGAGGATATGAAACGGATCTTTTAGTTAAAAAAAGAAAAATGGCCTCTTTGTCCTCAGGTTCCTAACTCCAAAGTCCTGGATCCCAGGAGGTCTTGACAAAACTGAGGGACTTCAGAGCTACGTGAACATTGTATCAGCCTACTTGGGCTACCACAACAAAAAATACCACAGCCTGGGAAGCTTAAGCAAGAAACTTACTTCTTTATAGTTTTGGAAGTTGAGAAATCCACAATCTAGGACCAGGATCTGTACCTCCCTCGTAGGCATCCGTCCTCTCGCTGTGTCCTTACATGGCTTTTCCTCTGTGAATGTGTATGGGGTCACATGGTCTCCTCTTCATGTAAAGACCCTTTGATACATTGATCTCCTATACTAGGACTTTATTCAACCTTAATTACTCCATAAAAGTTCTGTCTCCACAAGCAGTCATGTTGGCGGGCAGAGTTTCGACATGACTTCTGGGGCACACACATATTCATCTTGGTCAGGGGCCATCAATTCAAGTGTAAGAAGAGAAGGGCTAAGTCGCTGCCCGCACAGGAGGACCACAGGTGAAGGATGTCAGGAGTCATCCTTTAATCGTTTCACTGATTTGTTTGGGAAATATTCCACAGGTCCACATGTGTTGAGTTCCAGGCCAGTCTCTGATGATTCAGAAATAAACGCATCATCCCTGTTCTCCCAGTGGAGAGGAGACACTGAGAACACTTCCAGTACTTTCTATCTGTGCTAAAGTGGGGTCATGGGCATGGTGCTGTGGGAAACTAGAGGATGACATTGAAGGCATGGGGGGGGCAGGGAAGACCTTCTGGAATACATAAACAGGTTGATGGCCATCTGATGGGGGCAGCATGCAGGAGGAGACAGAATAGTGAGGGCATAAGGATGAATGCACAGAGGGGTGAGGCATGCCATGTTAGGACCAACAGGCCTGAGTTAGGGACCTGCATGTGAGGGTCACTGTCCCTTGGGTGTCCAAACAAGATGGTGTTCCTATATCCTAAAAATAATGAGCATCCTTTGGAGATTTTGGGCCAAAAGGTCAGAAGATATTAGACTTGCAGGATATCTTTCTGGGAACAGAACAGAGTGTGAATCTGAAGAGAAAACACAGAGCAAGGTGAGCACCAGCCAAGCCAAGGATGGTCCCAGTGATGGATGGTGGGAGCCAAACGTGAGGAGGTTGGGTTGGGGACCAACAGAAACAGCAGGCTCCTTGTTACACTCAAGCTAGACAGCAGAGCAGGAACCACATCTGATTTGTCCCATGTGCCTGACCAGTGTTGGGGGCTTAGTCCATGTTGTTAGCATGTGAGTAAAGAAGTTGGGTGGAACTGTAGAATGTAGCAACCAGGCCCATAGTCTATACATGAGTGAGAGTGGGGACATTTCTCTGGGAGTTGATTTTGAGCTTGGTACCAAGCCCAAGATGATGGCTGTCTTCCATCCATGTCTGTATGTATTGTTCATATCTGTGTGTATTGGTGTTGAGGGTGTCTGTTGTTAATTTAGAACTGGCCATGGTCCCTTCAGCTATCTCATTAACTAGTTAAATATTTAAGCTTCTTCATTTTCATGCCCAGCATGGTTTTTTACCAGTTTGTTTTTTTATTTGTTTGTTTTTCTGAGGCAAGGTTTCTCAGTGTAACCCTGGCTTTCCTGGAACTCACAAAGCCAGCAAGCTGGTCTTGAACTCAGATCCACCTGCCTCTGCCTCCTGAGTGCTGAGATTAAAGACGTGCGCCAACACCACCTGGCTGAATTTCACTTATAGTGCATCTTTTCCTCTTCTTTTTTCATTTCTCTCTCTCTCTCTCTCTCTCTCTCTCTCTCTCTCTCTCTCTGTTTTTAACATTAAAACCCTAGGATGTTTATTACAAAGGTAAACCCTGATCCTTGAGATGGGCTTATTGGGAGACTTTCTGGTACTCCCAGGACCTCTGGACTTGTCACAGCAATGAGGATCAGCTACAGTGGGGTCTGATCTTACTGGATTAGGATATCTTTGATCTCCTTCTTAGAGGCCTCATTCACATAGTTTTGGTAATAAATTGCCAGGTCTTTGGAGATGGACTGTCAAATAGCATAAATTTGGGCCACATGACCGGATGGCCTTGCTTGCCCAACCAAGTGCCTTTTGCTTTGCCCTCGTCCTTCTCATCATGGAACCAGAGCCTGGAGTCTTGGGTGAAAACCACCCTCTCCAAAACTTTGAAGGCATTGTTTTTCATCCAGTAGCACATGCTGTTGCTTTTAAAATGATCTACATGTATGGGTGCTCTGTCTGCATGTATGCCTATGTACTACATACATGAAGTGCCCTCAGAGACCAGAAGAAGGAGTCAGATCCTCTAGAATTGGAGCTACAGATGGCTGAGTTGTCATGTGGGTGCTGGGAATCAAACCTGGATCCTCTGGGATTACAGCCGGTGTTCTTAACGACTGAGCCATCGCCCCACCTCTCAACTTGCTATTGAAAGTTTCGCTCTCCTCCTCTCCTTTGTCTTCCTTCTTTTCTCTCTTCTCTTCTTCATCTCCTCCTCCTGGAGATTTAATCCAGGATTGCGATCCATACCGGCCAAATGCAGTAAGCCATAGCCAAATCCATTTACATTTTATCTTACTTATATCTTGAGACGGGCTGGCATTGGACTCTTTGGCCAGGCAGGTCTTGAACTTGTGATCCTCCTGCTTCAGTCACCTGGGCAGCTAAATTACAGGTCTGGACCACCAAACCCAGTGCAGGTTTTGTTTCATTTTTTTTCTTAATACAACCCATTTTGGTTTTCTTCGTGGAGAGTCACACAGTGCTTGGAATTTAATAAAATATGATTAACTCTTGACTATTAAGATTTCGGTTTTTTAATTTGCACTGCTCTACACTGATATGAGTGTAGTCACTGTGCTCCTTAAGACAGAAAATCTACAGTTTCATGAAGCAATTCTTTATAATAAATCTGTCTGTCTACCTGTCTATCTATCCATCCAGCCATCCACCCACCCACCCACCCACCCATCTGGAGAACCCTAAAACAGATAATGAGCTGAATTTCTCACTTGGGGATCCTTGTTGTCAGTGGGCCGATGGCACCTATTTTTATTTTGAGACCTGGCCTTGAACTCACTATGTAATGAAGGATGGTGTTTGAACTTCTGGTCCTCGGGCTTCCTCCTCCAGAGTGCTGGGGTCATAGGTGTATTCTACCATGCCTGGCTTAATGTGGTGCTTGGAATGAAACCCAGGATATGGTACATGTTAGGTAAGCACTTTTTACCAAGTGAGCTACATCCCTGGCTTCAACAGATGCATCTTTTCATGTCTACCCCAGGTGTGTGTCTAGGTGGAGAGAGACCGAGGTTCCCATAGTATACAATGTAGAGTGGTGCCCCTACACACACACGTTCATGTGGAGTCTCCCCTCTCCTCCCTTGCTTGGACAGCTGTGTTTGCACAATTACTTGTTGACTCTTGAAAAAGGAGGGAATGGGGTGCACTCTACTCCGGTAGTTAGGGGAAGGTACCTAGGGGTTCCCACTTGTGGTTTTATGCTAATCCTTCAGATTAGCCTTCTCAGTTCTGATGCTCCCAGATAGGAATCTCTCGAGGAATCTTTTGCCCATCACAGTCATCTCTAGTGCCCATACCTGTCGCCACGCCCTTAGCACAGACCTTCCTTAAACTTTCCCAAAGACAACCCCAAATGTTCTGGGTCCTGGTCAGTCAGTGTCTGAGCTCATCTTCTCCAGTCCTGCATGTTGGCAGGCTCTTGATTCTCCCACTGCTGTCTGTTCTGTGGGGCTGAAGGGGTAGAGTGGAGACAGATGTGGGTAGTTCCCCGTCCATGTTAACCCAGAGTCTGCCTCATTCGTGGGGCATTGGCAGGCATAGCTGAAGGGGAGGCTGTTGACACGTGGGGTGTGAGACAGGAACAATGAGGGGGATGGGTGAGATGGAGGTCTGTGAGAGGGAGCGAAGGAGGAGAGAGCTGTGGATGGTGGGGGTTCTTTACAGTTTAATGGTAGTTGAAAAGAGAGAGGCAAGGAGCGGTTGAGAGGACTTGGTCCCAGTTTGGGTGCAGAGTGAATGAAGGCTGGAACCATGGATGTGTCTCAATGTGTGTGGCAGACAGCATGCAGCTAGAGCAGGACAGGATAAGGACGGGGGTGGGGGGGGAGTGAATTCAACTGGGGTCTCCTCCCTGAATTTTGATCAACTATGTTTGGGTCTGAGAAGGTTGTTTGGACTCTGTTCAGCCTGGAAGCAATGGGGAGCTGGTGCCTGATATGGCCCTGCCAGGCTTCAGGCAACAGAACTTCCCAGCAGTAGCATTCGATATTTCTCTAGTGGGCCCCAAGGGTGCTCTCGCATGCGCGCACACACATATGCACATATACAAGCTCACACACATCATGAGGACTCTGACCTTTTCTTTCAGAGCTAACCCGTGCCGGAGATTTCCTCCCTGTGTTAAAACGAGCCTCTCCCTTACAGTAGTGCAGAACACAGCGCTCCTGGATAAAAATAGAAGGCATTCAAGTCTGCCCAGGCTGCCCAGGAGGAATGCTCACATCTTTCTTTTCCTCTGCTTTCAGTGTTATTGGTGTTTAGTGCCAGAAGACAGTCCTGTTGTGTTTGGGGGAGGAACAGCCTCTGCTCTGATTGCTAGGAAGGCCCTCTCTGTCCCCAGAACCCCTGAGCCTGAAGCAGACCCCTGTGGTCTCACACGGATTCTGCTGCTTCCAGCTGGCAGATCTGCTTCTCCCCACCAGAGGAGGCCTGGGAAGTCTAGAAAGGTCCGTCCCCACAGCAGGTTGGCCTGGGGTTCCTTTGGTCATCAGTATCCGCCTGTTATGCACAGTGACCTCAGGCAGCCACAGCAGTCAATACCCAGTGATCTGCCCATGCTGTTCTGTGTCCATATGGTTCTAGAATTCTTCCTATTTGAGCCATGAGGAAGAAAAGGATAAGCTCTTTGTGATGCATGAGTCACCTTCCAGCCTAGGGTAGTGGCATGAAGAGTCTCAGTAGGCCTGAGGACCTTAAACGAGGACCTTTAACAGCCCCATCAGTCCCAGGTGCAGGGCAATGAGAGGCAAGTAAGGGACGGGGTAGGGGGTGATACAAGTTGGTCGCCTGTCTAGACACAGGTCTGAAGACAATTCAGAGAGTCCAGGGGAAGGGAACAGAAGTCCCACGTTTCCTCCCTCAGCTAAAGGAGAGCACTGAGGCAGATCCAAGCAAGCAGGGTGGCCTGAGAGGATCTGTCTCCAGTTTGGTGCAGCCCGAAAGAAGGCTGGACTTGTGACACGTGGGACAGTATGCAGCCTAGAGCTGGATGAAGAACAGGGGGAAATGAACAGGACTGGGCTCCTCTCCCTGAAGTTTGAACGAATGCGCAGGAGTCAGAAAGGGTTGCTAGACTGTTCAGCCAGCCTGGAAGCAAAGGCAGGCGGGTGCATGCTATGGTCCAGCCAGGCTGCAGGCATCTGAAATGCTTAGTGGTAGCCATTTCCAGACAGTACCAGGTCAGGGATGCAGCTCAGTGGTAGAGCACCTGCATGGAGGGCACCCAGAGTTCCATCCTCAGCACCACACAAACTAGACGGAAGATTTATTTGCAATTAGCATTCTTCAATCTCCCACATGTGTCCCCAAAGGCCTCATGACAGATGGAAGGCCCTTCATCTGCTGACATTTTGAATTCTTTGGCTGTCACGTGGTTCCAAATCCCCCTGAGACTTTCCATGGAAGTATACACAGGAAGCCGCTATGGATGGTGGAGTCTCTCCTCACCACATCGTTTGCATTTGTGATGCTTGTGCTGGCCTCCCTCCTTCCCTTTCAAACCCTGAAGAAACCCTGCTTTCTATTCTTTTTTTTCTTTTTTCCTTTTTCTGAGACAGGATTTCTCTGTGTAGCTCTGGCCGTCCTGAATCCTGTAGACCAGCCTGGCCTCAAACTCAAAGAGATCCGCCTGTCTCTGCCTCCCAAGCGCTGGGATTAAAGGCGTGCGCCACCACCGCCTGGCTCTCTATTCTTATTATCACATAGCATGCTTCTCCTGCATCCTTTAAATAGTTGTGACTCCTGTGAGAGGCAGTGTAGTCACTGAACTGGACCACTCTGTGTGCAGAAAGAAAGGTTCATTGGGAATCAAACTGACAAGGGTGTTTCAGGGGCAGGGAGCAGCTACTTGGCGGGAAGGCCAGCTGATTTTGCTTGAGAGTCGGCAGGTTGGGAGTGTCTTTGAGCTGCTGTGGACTGTTTGAATTTTCAGAACTAGGTGCCCTTGCCTGAGGGAGCCGACTGCTGCAGGAGGATAAGGGAGGTAGCGATTTTCTTGGTAAACAGAAACCTTTTAGAAGATTCTTGCGGAATGCCGAGTTTAGGCTTCTGTTTACCCCCCACACCATCCTTCTGTTTAGGATGTTGCCACCAGCGCTGCCATTTTGCCCCCTCCCCCAACTTTGGACCTAACAATATCATTTCAGTGTGCTTCTCATACAGAAGCTTGGACCAGCACTTCCCTTTGCTTCCTGAAACCAGAAGTACCACATCGCAGGGGTTCCCTGGTGGGGCCTGATCCTGGCACACTGCAGAAATGCCCTGGTAGGGCCTGATCCTGGCACATTGCAGGAATGCCCTGGTGGGGCCTAATCCTGGCACATTGCAGGAATGCCCTGGTGGGGCCTGATCCTGGCACACTGCAGGGGTGCCCTGGTGGGGCCTGATCCTGGCACACTGCATGAGTGCCCTGGTGGGGCATGATCCTGGCACACTGCAGGGGTGCCCTGGTTGGACCTGACCCTGGCACATTGCAGGGGCGCCCTGGGCGCCCTGGTGGGGCCTGACCTTGGCACACTGCAGGAGCTCCCTGGTAAGAATTGATCCTGGCACATTGCAGGAG
>JAQHUG010000055.1:768792-788538 GCA_028555095.1 Dicrostonyx torquatus | reverse complement strand
GGGAAGGGGAGAAGTGGGGAGAATGGAGCAAGGCAGAAGCTGCCTCTTTGGGGGAGAGACAGAAAAGAGAAGGGACTTGGGCTGGAAGGTGAAAATGAGCTTGCCTTGGCAGATGGGGAGTAGAGGCAGAGGGAGTGGGTGTGGCTTGTCTCTTAAAGGGACAGAGCAAACCATTATAGTTTACCACAGCAAAGGGAACAGAAACAAAAACACTGTGGTGGTTTGTTTAGGAATGGCCCCATAGGCTCATATATTTAAATGCTTGGCCTTTAGGGAGTGGCACTACTTGAGAAGGACTAGGAGGTGTGGTCTTGTTGGAGTAGGTGTGGCTTTGTTGAAGGAAGTGTGTCATTGGAGGTGGGCTTTGAGGTTTTAAATGCTCAAACCCTCTTCCTGTTGCCTGCGGATCCAGATGTAGAACTTTCAGCTACCTCTCCAGCACCATGTCTGCCTGCATGCTTCCCACCATGATAATAAACCTCTGAATGTAAGGCAGCCCCAGTTAAATGTTTTCTTTTATAAGAGTTGCTGTAGTCATGATGTCTCTTCACAGCAATTGAACAGTGACTACGACAGACGTCTTCCAAGTCTCTAATCACACACTGACCAACAGTCTGCATCTTTTCTGACCAAGAATGGCATATGAGACACCTAATTGGGTACCATTATAGTTATGTTACACCCAAGTACTTGTGGGTCCTGTCCACTCAACCTCTGGGCAAGCACCCAGTTGACTGCCCTTTAGTCACACAACAAGAGCAATAAGCACCCATCCATGGGGCAGTTGCCGAGTGCTATATACATATCTATGCCTTCTTCTTGATGGAAGAAGAGAGTTGCCTTTCCCCTTTGCAGGCGACACACTTAAGATCAGATTGGCTAAGAACTTACCCCACACCAATTCATCATTTAAGCATCCCAGTGGGAGCTGAAGCTCAGGTCTGCTCCGCACACTTCCCGACACAGTGGGTACTGCACAGGAAGGTGATCTTACAGAGAATGACCCTCACTGACCTCTCAGAAGGGCAGAATGAGAAGGAGGGTTAGTGAGCTCGTGCTCTACAGGAGAGTAAACCAGAGCCCAGAGAGGAGAGGCTTAAGTGCATGGTGGAGCAGCCAGGCTTCCCAGTAGCAGGTGGGCTAGATCTCCGACTGCACCCATGCTGGTGTGTGCCACACACCATGGCATGTGTGTGGGAGCCAGAGGACAGTTCTATGGAGTCAGCTCTCTCCTTCCACCTTTATGTGGATTCCAGGAATCAAACTCAGGTTACCAGACTTTTACAGCAAGTGCCTTAACCTGTGGAGCCATCGCGCTGGATCTGTGAGTCTACTCGCTTAGGAGTGAGAGGCTGAGTGTAGATGTGCAGCCTAGCAGTCGGTGCTGGGGGACACAGGCTTTGCGCTTACCCCTGCTTCTAGACTTCACATGGGTCTTAAGTGGATAACAGTCTGGAGGACCAGCACCTGAGTAGCATGCACCATTTGGGGAAATGACACAGGACACCAAGAGCTTTTGATAAAGAAGATATCTAAAAAAATAAAATAAAATTGAATCAAAACATCTTGCCCACATTTACGGTATGCATCGAACAGGTTTCTACCCAAGTTAGAAAACAGCTAATGGGGCAGGGATCTGGCATGAGGCCGAGAGAAGCCTACTGGCTCCTGTCCTGCTCTGGAGGAAATCATGGGATAGGAGGGACCATGGCTGCTGTGCATCAGACAGGAGCGGCTGAAGAGCAGGTAAGAGACACCTGGCTGATGTATGTGCAATAAGAAGAGCTTGGTTTTAGGCCCAAGCAGAACCTTGGTCCCTTGGGTCTGTGCACTGAGCTGGCATCGCTGCAGCGCCATCTTCTTTAATTTGTTTTTGAGGGTGGCTGTCCCAGTTATGAACTGTGTGCAAGCACAGAATGGGAGAATGGGGGCAGAAATAGAGTCCCCACCACTCTTGGCTTTTCATCCAGAGTGCCAGCTCTATTCCTAGGCTGGCTTCTCTCTCACCATAGTAAAATGACCCCATAGGGCCACACCTACATTGCTGACAAAATGTTGTCTCTGGTCTGGTGATGTCTCTAGCCTGCATATGAGTAAAAGCTCCCCCCATGCTGGACTCTCTGTCTCCCAGACCCATCACTGTGTCACCTCTTGGTTGGAACAGTGAGCTAATGCTGTGTAAGAAGCATCTCCGAAATGCAGTAGCCTGAAGCCAACCATGTATCCTGAGCCTGGAGTGGCTTGTCTTTGCCAAGGAGGTTGGCTGGTGCTTGCTTGCCCAGAAGCAAGGGTGAACCAGTGGTCCTTCCTTGTCTTACATTCCCCAGAAGGCCAGCTGCAGCCTGTTTCTGCGGCAGTGGCAAGGGCCAAGTGTGTCGAGTGGGCAGGGCTGTTCTAGCTCCTTCTGTTGCTGTGATGGGACACTCTGACCAAAAGTGACTTGGGGAGGAAAGGGTTTATCCATCTTCTGGGTCACAGTCCACTGTCAGAGGGAAGTCAGGGCAGGAACTCAAAGCAGAAGCCACAGAGCAGCGGTTCTTAACCTTCCTAAAGCTGCTACCCTTTATACAGCTCCTCATGTTGTGGTGACCCTCAACCATTAAATTATTTCATTGTTACTTCATAACTGTAATCTTGCTCCTGTTATGAATTGTAATAAATATCTGATATGCAGGATATCTGATATGAGATCCCTTCCCCAGGGGTCTGGGACTCACAGGTTGAGAACCAGTACCTAGAGAATATTTGCTTATAGGCTCACTTACAGGCTCATGTTTAATCAGCTTTCTTACGAAGAAATTCAGGACTTCTTGCTTAGGGAATGGTCTTCCCACAGTGGGCTGTGGCCCTCTACACCAACTAACAATCAGGACAACATCCCACCCCTTGACATGCCCACAGGCCAATCCTTCCATTGAGGTTTTTTTTCCTCAGATGACTTTAGGCTGTGTCAAGTTGGCAAAGGAAAAACCAAGTTATAGATAGACCGAAGAGGAAGAAAAGGATCCTTTATGACTAACTTACATTCAACTGCCTAGCTGGCACGTTTAATTTTGCACTGTCTCTTCCCTCACAACAGCCATGAGAAAAGTAGCATCTCTCCAGGGCAAGGAGAGGAGACCGAGGTCATGTGGTTCCAAACAGCAGGATCAGGATCTGAACCAGGTATTACCTAACCCCAAATCCATGAAGAGGATGGAACCCTGAATAACTAAGAGTAGCAGCACTGGCTGGACACTTGCAGAAGGTACGCATCTGATGTCACCAAGGTCTTCTCAGCATGTAGTCCATCCTGTCCAGAGTCAGCAGTCCTTCTCCCCACGTGGCCATCCAGTGAGGCACAGTGTGGTCCTTACAGCTCTGCCTCCACTCTGGACTCTGCTCAGCAAAGACCACACTGGGCCTCCTGCTTTGGATGGTGACAAAGCAGACGTTCTCCCTGAACACTTACCATGACGGCAAGGGGATGGGGGTCACTTTTATCCAGCAATTCTAATTTGGGGTTGGTGGGTTCAGCTCAAACTCTCCACTATCCCATTCTTTCTTCCTAGCAGGCTGCAGGGAAAGTAGGGGCTCCTGGCATATGTGGGTGGGTCTGACCGTGCTGAGATCCTTCTCTAACTTCAGAGAGGTCACAAGGATATTCAGCCTTTTGACATTGACCTATCACGTTGTCATTTACAAATAGGTTGGGCCACATTCATAGTTAACCTGAGTGATGCCACCATGGTCACAAAGGTTGGACATACCCGAGTGACTCCCACATGGTTCCAGGCTACACCGGTGCACCAGCACCTCCCTGGTAGTGAGTTGAGGGCTGGCCTCATGGTTTCATCCTGAGGCTCAGCCACCCACTGGGCTGTCCTGGGTGCTAGAACAGTCCTGGCCTTATCTTCAATGATGTTGCTTTGCTTGGCTTGGGGTGCACCATGGGCCTTTGGAAGAATGACAAAAGCTCCCTTAAGGTTTCAGTCAACATGTGGCCACCTTGTTTCTCATAGTGCCCAGGTCACCTGCATCGGTTTCAATGACTCATCAGAACCATTAGTCTCAAGCCCTGTCCCAGCTGACTGAACCCCATTCTGCATTTTAACAAGATCCTCAAGGAAGACCTACACACATTCATTTTGGGGAGACACTTCCTCCAGATCATGCTTAAGACCCCAAGGACCAATGTCGCAATGGAGAGAGAATGAGCGGGGAAGGATATTTTGGGGAGAGAGTTTTTCCCTAAGGGCCTCTCCAATTCCAATTATGGAGACCAGGGACCCAGCAAACACAAGCTGGCTTTGTTTGCATGAAGAGAGTCACACACGCGTGGGTGTGTGTTGGCTGTCGAGCCAGGCAGAATGAGTCTGTAGCCCACGCTCTTGGTTGCTTTGTTTCGGCACTGAAATTTCTCAAACTGCAGGCCTCACGGGTTATACTTATAAGCAGGGTTCTTTCTTCACTGAGAAGGCCATGGCCAGCCTATGACCCCGAGAAGCAAGGGAGATCAGGCCAGGTGGCTCCTGGGGACATGGCTTTTCTTTTACCAGTGTGAGTAGAGTATCGCGCTCTCCTGTCTGCCCTGGAATCCTGGATCACTGACAGGTTCTGTGTTTACCTCTGAGATCATCTTGTCCTATTTAGAGAGAGGTCCTAGGTGGATAATTAGCGTACCCGAGACCATGAGGTCGTGAGTCTAAACCTCCTCCTGCGGCCTGTAAGTTGTTCGTCATGGGTCCATATCTCTCTCCCTGCCCCTTCCCTGTCGGCTGTTACTGTGGCTGTGGAGTAAGGGATACTGTGACCATGGGAGCTTCAGACAATGTCATGTGATCGAGCTGCTCTGAAGCGAGGGAGTGCCAAGTTACAGGTCAGGCTTCCGATCACATCTAAATGCCTGGCTGGGGGAGTCATTGGTTTCAAGCTTATTGTGCTAATGTTGGCAGCATTCGTTCATTGGTGCATGCGGGAGAGCACCCCTCATTCCCTGCATCTGTGGGTAGAGGCTGTTCGCATGTCTTGCTATATGAGATTTCTTAGTAGGCCCCTTGATTCTTCAAGACCATCAAAGGAGTGAGAGGGTGCCAGATGGGCACCATGATCTCCGAGACACGGTCATGTGACAGGAGCCTGTGCATCCTGTATACTGTGTCACCTGTCTCCTGGTTGCTCTGAACCAGGAATCCTGCATTTGGCAGGTTAGACTCAAGTCCCAGCCACACCCATGTTCAACTACTCAACCGAGGGGACTACACAGAAGTATGACCTCTGGGAGGCACGGGGAGCCTCTTTAGAGGCAGCCTGCCCGATGTCACAGTGTGTGTTTCAACGCCATAGAACTCCTAGCCACAACTTGAGCCTATCAAGTGCCTTTTGCCTCTTGTCTTTGCAAATGCTGTTCCCAAAGCCGAGAATTCCTTTTCAGCCACACACATGCACACACACACACACACACACACACACACACACACACCCCTCTTCCCGTAGTATAATTTCCCACCATCACATACAGCAGAGTCTATACAGGACGTGGTTCACTGTGCTTGCTCGACACCTGTGTGTGTGTGTGTGTGTGTGTGTGTGTGTGTGTGTGTGTGTGTGTATCAAGGGAGCAAGGAAACATGAACGGACTCTTAGCTGGGAACCCAGACTCTGAGTCTCACTTGTAGACCCCATCCCCTGTGCAGGGCTGTGTGACAGTTCACTTCCCCCAGGGAGCCCTACATCATCTCAGTAACTGGGTCAGCTCCACGTCTCACTTGCCCTGACTTTGAAATAACTTTTCCTTATAGTTCTCAGAAGCACTTTCCTGGAACGGCTCTTGATGTTCTCTGCCTCCGTCCTCCTCCAGCCTTGGAACTCCACGGCCCTGCCAAAAATTGGAAGCTCATTAGCAGACCGGGAGCTGCTTTGCTTTATCCTCAAGTCTACATCTAGAGACGCAAAACAGTAGCGTATGTCTCCGTGGAGGTCACAGGCTGGAAAGGCTTCCTGAGGCGCTGGCTGTCAAGGAGAGGAATAAAGGCATTTCATCTTAATTGTTTCGTGTGTTACTCAGAGAGCTTCCCATTTACATTCGTGGCAGGGAGAGCAAGCTGCCATTCCAGAATCTAGTTTCTCACCCTCTTCTTAGAGCTGATTAAAAGAAGCTGCAAGATGTGAGTCAAGGCTCGGGGATGCCCATCCGGGGAGTAGCAGACCTCAGAAGCCACACCACATCTCTTGTAAGGTCACTCCCCACTCTGTCTATCAGTCTTTCTGTCTCTCCAGGTTTGCGGAGGGTGGGCCACACCACATCCCTTGTAAGGTCACTCCCCCCCCCACTGTCTATCAGTCTTTCTGTCTCTCCAGGCTTGTCCTGGACAGTCTCATACTCTTCCTGTCACCTGGGAATGTCGATCCCTGGTCATGAAGCAGATGGTTTCCTAACACAGAGGTCCCCTTGCTTGAACACTCTCCTCCAAGAGCTGTTACTTGGGCACATGGACTGAGATGAGACTTCCCCTAACCCTGTCACCCTCCAGCCGACAACATGTCTCACCATCAAGAATCACATGGATGACTCTCACCAATCTTCGGCACCCTCACTGGAATGGACAGAGGGAAGCAGGGAGGGATGGGTCTGTCTGTCTGTCTACTGTGGATCTATCTATCTGCAGGGCAGGGGCAGGCTCACATCCAGCACACAGCAGTGACTGATGGTGAGTGAAAGCCAGTAAGTACCACAGGGACTGTCAGTGTTATTGCATTTGGGATTAGATTTTAGGTTCTGGAATCTTTTGGAATGCTCCTTATCAACCGAGACTGGCTCACTTCAACACGGGGGTTAGCAAAAGAGATGGCTCCCTGAAATATCTACAGCCTGGAGAACACCCTTAGTTGGAGGTGATGGGACAAAAGGAAGAGAAATGAAGCAATAACACGTGGAGACAGTTCCTAGGCATTGACACCTGACCCATGACACAGGATTGCTGCATCCTGCAGTGCAGTGTGATTTTACACCACTCGGCAATGCTTTGAAAGCATGAGCCAAAAGGATATTGATATTGATATTGATATTGCGAAGCAATTCTGTCTTTCTCAGAATCCATGCTCAAAAACTACACGGTCGAGTTATTTTTTTTAAAAAAATCACCAAAGAAAAATCTTACAATGTTTTAAGTAAATTGACAATTTGGGGTTGGACTGCATCCACAGCTATCCCGGCAGGGGCAGGTGGCCCACGGGCTCCATGGATACTCCTATATGTTTACACAGAGCACAGACTTCAGTCTCATGCTTTGAGAGGAGATGAAGCTGGACCTGGACACTTCTCTTGCATCTTGGGGATCTAGGAAGCCAGGAAGCTGTGGAAGGGTTAAGCCCAGAAGAAAGGTCTGTGTTACCCCCGTGGTGTGCATCTGTGTATGTGTATACATGTTCATATGTGGGGGTGTTTGTGTGTGTGCAGGTGTGTATGTAGGCATTTGTGTATGGGACTGGGCTCATGTAGGAAGGTGCCTCCTGCATTGATACTATTAGACTGGGCCATCTGTGATGGAGATGCTGTGGTGTGGATGAGGCCTGGACTACATTATCTGACTCAATGGTGTGGATAAGGCTTGGACCACATTATCTGCCTCTATGGTGTGGATAAAGTCTGTACCATATTAACTGACATTGTGTATAGATAAGTTTCGGACTGCATTATCTGACCCTATGGTTTGGATATGGCTTGGACTACAGCATCTGACTCTATGGTGTGGGTAAGGTTTGGACCACGTTATCTGATGTCATGGCGGTCATCATAATTACTGGATTGGACTCACTGAATTCTCCAATAAGGCCATTGGAGGCCTTAATCCATCCCTGTGTCTACATCATGATAGGGCTGGACTCAGAGCTGGATCACAGCTGAGCCTGCATGAAGAAACATTCCTAACTTCTGTGAAGTTAGGAACAGCAGGAGACAGGACTGTCACAGGTCTGTGTACATTTGGACACTGGTAGTTATTTGCTTCTGCTTGGTCCCTGCCCCTGCTCATGCCCCGAGGTTCCTGTAGCACAAGAATGGGAACATTGCAAGAACCTTACTGACCTTCTCACACAATAGCGAGTTCAGTTTGGTGGCTAAAAATGGACAGCTATTGAGTGTATGGCTTTCGCTCTGTTCCTAGAGAAGTTTATGGCTACCCTAGATCACGGAATAAACACTCAGATCTCTAATGAGAGAAGCAAACGGGTGGGAAGAAGTGTAGCCCCAGTACATAGGGAACGGAGGCAGGAGGATCTGGAATTCAAGCCAGCCTGGGCTATACAGTAAGTCTCTCATCTCATAATACCAAGCAAAAGCAACAAGAGACATGGAAACCAATGGGAAAGCGAAGACGGTGGTAAAGTGGGGAAGTGGCAGAATGGCATGCTGCAGCTGGGTCAGCATGGCAAATGCAGGGAAAACCTGTGGTTCACGCCATCAGAAGGGCTCAGCTGGGGACCTTTGGGAGAGCAGCTTCAGTAGAGGCTTGGGACATCATAAGTCAGCAGAAACATAAGGCGCTGTGTACAGTGGCCAACCAGAGGGATGGTGCCTCTAGCCTTTTCTGCAATATCTGGCCCTGGAGAGCTAGCCAGCACAGTGCCCATCCATAGTACCCACAGGGTATTTCCAGTGCCAGACTGTGTACTCAGCTTTGGCATTAGCTTCTCCAAGCTACACATGGCAGGTAGAACACTCATCAAAGGAGGTTGGGGAGATGGGCCTGTTAATCAAGTGGACCTAGTTCGATCCCAAGCACCCACATAAAAAGCAGAGTGAGGAGCACATGCGTGTAATCCCAGATCTGGGAAGGCAAAAACAGATCCCCATAGCTACCTGACTAGCCATTCAAGCCTACTCAGTGAGTCCCAAACCAATGAGAAGCTTTATTTCAAAACCGATGGTGGCTGGCACCCGAGGAACACCCAAGATGGCCCATATGGGCATACATGCATGTGCGCCTGCAGACACAACTGCATGCTCCCAACATGTCTACCCACACAAAAGAACTATAGATGGTTGACAGGTGAGAGGCTAAGATGTAGCAGAGTTGAATTTGGGTGTGGCTCTAGACTCAGTAAACTATGTATTATGTTGAATTTGACCATGGAATCATGGTGCTGGACAGGCTTGCTCTGAAGGTAAGAGGACTTTCATGATATCTGTATAAATAATGAGGAGGGAGAAGTGGCTTAACTCCTTTACTTCTAGAGAGCCAAGCTTGTCAGCTCACATCCCTGAGAGTCCCAAGCTCCTCTGGCTAAAGCTTTGTGTGATAAATATTCTGTTTCTTACATTTTGCAATCGTTTCATCCCCAGCACCCTCTTATATGAAATGGGGGTCCTACAGGGCTTGAGTTTAGCTACGACACTTCCCATCATGGTTTTGGAGTTGTTGGGCCAGTCCTGGATGCCCTGCATGGGCTGCCAGGATGACTTGTCCTTGGCCATGTAAAGACACTGTCTGCTTGACATGCCCACCTTGCACAGGCCAGCCCCTCCCTGGCAGTGAGTGGATGGCATTCCCAGCTCATCCGCATGCATCTGTGGGGCAGTGGCAGAAGCTGGAACTGGAATTCAGATTCCAGACCCTCCATTAAGTGTTTTGTGACCTTTGTTAAGGGACAGCCACTGTCAGAGCCTCAGTTCTTCATCTCAAAATGATGTTAAGCACACAGAACCATCCTCAGTGTCAGCATGCAGCCCCCATTGACCTCTCTCTCCTCCCAGCCTTCGCTTCTTGCAAGGAACCAGTTTCTAAGAAGTTTAAGAAGGGCCTAGCCACTGGGCTTCGGAGAATGACCCACTTAAAGACAAGAGCTTCCTTCTGGGTCATCTGATGGATTAAATGAAGAACCATTTCCGACCACAGCCCAAGGAGCCAAAGGGAGATGCTGTGGAGCTGAGCTGCAGAGGCCTGTGTGTGGGCTGAAGAAAATGTGTACCCAAATCAGGAAAGGCCATCAGCCGTGAGGGCAGCTTCCTGACCAATCAGATTGTGCCTCTCATTTGGGCAACTCTGCAAACCTTAATAGCCCACATTACAAGGCAGTGATATAAAGAAAGATAGACAATTACAGAGACAAGGGGAGCATCTGCATTAAGGGATCCTTTGTCTCTTCGGCTCTCTCTGATCTCTCCTTCCACAGAGTTAGCTAATATCCAGGGTCTTGGCATTGACTGTGAACACTTCTAATGTCTGAGCTCATTGTTTTATGAGGTCTTGGCAAAAAGGGAGTCTCTGAATGAATTCTCTTTCTAGCACACCTCTGGGCTCATGGTGGACTTGGCTGGGATGGATTAGAACTAGGAAACATTTTAACTAAAAGAAATCTCATTCCAACCAGTGTTTACAGGGTTCTTTCAGTGTTTCTGAGACTGGTTTGCTTTTGGGGACACAGAGATAGTCTTTGTCCTCCCCCCCATTAAATGTTGTCACTTGAGCTTTGGAGTGGCATGCACTTTTAAATCCCAGCACTTGGGAGGCGGAGGCAGGTGGATCTATATGAGTTTGAGGCCAGCCTGGTCTGTGGGGAGCCGCGCCCGCTATTCGCCATTATAAGATGGTGCTCATATCCTGTGTTCCCGAATAATAAACAGGTGCATTGCGCATATGCGAAGGGTTTTTCCACCTCGTCCCATCCCGCCTATCCCGTGGCGTCATCTCGTGCAATGGGTTGCAGCCAACCAGGGGCTGACACGTCCTAGGCGAGGAGAAGCCTCTATTTAAGGGAAGGGTTTCCCCGCCTCTGGGTCTCCGCTCTGGAAGCTTATGCTCTCCCTCTCAAGAGACATTAAAGCTTACTGCAGAAGGATCCTTGTGTGCCACGTCGTTCTTGCTGGCGAGACAGTCGCGCGGGACACTGGTCTACAGAATGAATTTCAGGACAGCTAGGACTGTATAGTTAGACTCTGTCTCGAGCCCCACAAAATGTCACTGTTGCACCAGGGCTGGCTGGTTTGCAGATATCACCATTCCTGGGTGAGAAGGTGATCTGGCTGTGACTTCTGTCATTCTGCTGACCACCAGGGTCGATTTGACTCATCTGACTGGCTAACAGGCTATCCCCTTCATCTCTTAAGATTCCATATGCATCCTTCTAGAAGCTTCTTCCTCGGTGGATCGAGAACAGTGGTTCTCAGCCTGTGGATAGAGACCCCTTCGGACAGGGGGGTTGAACAACTCTGTCCCAGGAGTAGCATATCAGATAACCTGATTTTAAAAAGTAGCAAAATTACAGTTATAAAGTAACAACTAAAAGAATGGTTGAGGGTCACCACAATATGAGGGGTGCAGCATTAGGAAGGTTTAGGACCACTGATATAGAAGGCACATGCTTTGATCAAGCACATAGGAGTAGCTGTCCCCCACAGACACAGCTCTCAAATGTTGGTGCAGGTCTATACATCAGCCAACAAGGCTGGCAACATGGATGTGTTACAAGTGAGAAGCAGGAAGCTTAGAAAGTCAAGTTACAAGATCAAAGTCACAGAGCAGATGCCCCAACTAAGGCCTGGACTCAGACTTTGTGATGGACAGAAAACCTACATGCTCTTGAGTACTTGGGTGACAGGGTCACTGCCTTCTGGAACAGTGCAAATATGCACAGCCTGGGATGCTGCCCAGGCAACAGAAACCTACCCACCACTGGGAAGCTCCCCAACCAAGTACTAAGCAGGCCCAGGCTGGCTTAGTTTTGTAGGTCAGTCAAGCTTGGGTATGCTCAGGGTAGCACAGCTATGGAGGAAACCAGTGCTTTAATGGAACTCTGAATGAAAGGATAAGGGAGAGTTAATGATGGGAGAGGAGGCCAGGGCGCCTCTCTGATGCTGGACACTGAAGCCTGAGTTTTCTAACTCACTGGAAAATGGGAAACGCCATGACTGTTCTGGAGATCCCCTCTCTGTCTCGTAAAGCCTGGGGATAAAGGAATGGTTGGGGTAAGTACCTCAACCCAGGGTCTTCCCCTGGCCACACAAAATGAGTCCATCTCTGCCCACTTAGTCCCCTCTCACCAGAGCAAGGAGGAAGTCAAGGTTCTAGTCTGATGATGCAGAGGTCACCATCCACAAAGGCAGGATAGGCCCTGTGCTGATGAAGAAAGCGTGGTCTGCTGGATTTGGTTGTAGACCATCTTACCCTGGAGCAGGAGGGCTTATCCTAGGCATAGTGTCAGTGGGTAGATCTTGGCTGGCTCCCGGGTCTCACCAGGAGGAAGTGTGTGAATGGGGAGACCAGGCTGATCCTGGAACCTGCAGTCTGTACCCACTACTCCAAACTGCAAGGCTGAGACTAGGCAGCACCTATTTGGCTGAAGTTCAAACCAGGGGCCAGAAGAGGGCTCAGTATGTTGGGGGCAGAAGGTGAAGAAAAGGAGGGCTCACATGGGCATTAGGATGAGGGCGACTGGGAGGCATGGGGAAGTGGTGTCCCACGGGCAAGCAGGCAAGGGTTGCAGGCCAGGCCTCAGGGAGATTCTTTTGTCTATGTTTAAGCTTTTAGCTGTTTTATCTCGCACAATTCAAGGGGGAAATTCTAATTATAATATCCTTTCTGCATAAAAAGATTTTCCTTCTGAAATAGACCCAACTTTCAATAAAGTAGTTTGCCTGGCCCCACCCCACCCCTGTGGTTGTAATAGCTGATGCAAATGTATAAGGAGAGAGAGAGGGAGAGGGAGAGGAAGAGAGAGAGAGAGAGAGAGAGAGAGAGAGAGAGAGAGAGAGAGAGAGAGAATGAGCTAGGAATCACTGAAGATACAGAGCATCTGTCCCCAAACAACAGGACATAATGGTTAAAGTGAGTCAACCCAGTTCTCTGGAATCAGGACCACAGGACCAGGGACAAATATTTCTGTGTCTATTATCTTAGTTGCTTTTCTATTGCAACTTGGGAAAGAAAGCACTTAATTTGGGACTCATGGTTCATGAGGGTAAGTCTATGACACCATGGAGGGGAGCATGGCAGACAGGCAGGCCCAGAGCCAGAGCAGTAGCTGACAGCTTACGTCTTGAAGCAGAGAGAGCTAACCGAGAATGGTGGGGACATTTGAAACCCCAAATCCTGCCCTAAGTGACACACTTCTTCCAACAAGGCCACATTTTCTAACCCTCCCCAAACAGTTTCAGCAAACATCCAAATATATGAGCCTAGGGGCCATTCCCATTCAGACCACATCTATCTTTTTAGATATAACACAGAATTTTAAAAAGCAACATTTAAAGTGGCATGACTCTAAAAACCTAAAAATAAACAGCACAAAACCACAGAATAAAATTAAAGACAACCTAAAACACAGGGACATATGAATTAGTTCCAACATGGCGGACTTCTTAATTCTTTTCAGGTAGACCCAGAGATTCTGATTATGCAAATCAGAATCCCAAGATTATGCAAATCAGAATCCCAACAGACTTTGGGGCTGCGGGTAGGGTGGTTAACGTGACAACTCTAAATTCACTTGGAAATGCAAGTAAAAGAGGCTACCTGGATCAGTCAGCCTTCTCCAGAGCAGCAGAGCTGATGTGTCGTCTGTGACTGCAGACAGATGTGGGATAGGGAGTTGGCACTCATGACAGTCGAGCAAATGCAGACCTGCAGTGGGTGTTCCAGACTCAAGATGGCCGAAGGTGAGGGTCCACAGTGAAGGCTCTCGAGTCTCCTCCTTTGCTTTGCATTGCTGTCACAAAAAGACCAACCAAAAGCCACGTCGGGGGAAGGAAAGCGTTTGTTGGCTTACAGGACACACTCCATCACAGAAGGAAGCCAGGGTGGAGCTCTAGGCAGAGACCTGGAGGCAGGAACTGAAGCAGAGGACAAGGAGGAACACGGCTTCCTGGCTGGCTCCTCATGGCTTGCTCAGCCTGCTTTCTTACACCCAGGACCACTAGCCCAGGGGTGGCCCCGCCCACAGTGGGACCACTAGCCCAGGGGTGGCCCCGCCCACAGTGGGACCACTAGCCCAGGGGTGGCCCCACCCACAGTGGGACCACTAGCCCAGGGGTGGCCCCGCCCACAGTGGGCTGGGCTCTATCATATCCATTCTGGTTTGTGTCAAGTTGACAAAAAAAACTAAGCAGCACAGGGAAATTGATCTTTAACATTTTAATTTTTTTTAAATTACAAAATCATAGTGTGTGTGTGTGTGTGTGTGTGTGTGTGTGTGTATCATGGTGTACCTGTGGAGATCAGAGGACAACCTGTGGGAGTTGGTCTTCTATTACGTGGGGCCCAGGAATCTAACTTGAGTCTTCATGATGAGTGGCAAGCACTGTTCCTGGCTGAGTCATCTCCCCAGCCTAAGGACAGCCTTTCTGTTCCGATCAGATGGGGCACACCCTCCTTAAGGACGCCAATCTGCTTTATCCAAAGTTCACTGACTTAAATGTGAACTCTCTCTAAGTTGACAGGTAAATATGGCCATGACAGTAGGCGATCTAGAGGAACAGCAAACCTTGGGGAAGAGGGTAACACTAAGTTGTCAAGACCCATTTTAAAGCTATAGTTGTTACAGACTGAAGTGTCAGATCAAAAATAGGCACAGGGCTCGCCTGGAACAGAAATAGAGTAGAGGCAGATATGGGTGTGCACGCTTCCAGATTTACCATGGAAACAACATCACTGTACAGGGGAGGAGGCCCTGGCTTTGTAGTAGCACTAAGCTGACTGGATATCCAGACGAATTAGTCCCTTTCTGTTGCTCTGATAAAACACCATGACTATGGCAAATAACAAAAGGAAGAGTTTGTTTGGGTTTATGGCTTCTGAGGGATGTGTCCATCATGGCAGGGAAGTGTGGCTGCAGGATCAAGAGGCTGAGAACTCACCTCTTCAACAGCAAGTAAGAAGTAAAGACAGAACCGGAAATGATGAGGTCTCCACTCTTAATTCCTGTCCCCAGTGACTGCGACCTCCAGCGAGGTCACGCCTCCTAAGCCTTCCCAAATAGTTCCACCTCCTTGGGACTGAGTGTGCAAATATCTTAGCCTATGGGGCACATTCTCATTAAACCCAGCTAGAGACAATAAAACCCTGAAAACAAAGCACATCTTTAATGCCCCAGCAAAGGCAAAAGGTGCCCAAGTCCTCTTCCGGGTTTTGCGGACAGGCTGAGTTTTCTTCCATCTTCCTGCTCACTTGGGTTGATTCCTGAAATAAGCACATGGATGGGAGGGTCTCATCTGTGGAGTTCTCCACGCTGTCTTCAGCTAGTCCTTTCCCGGGCAGCAGCATCTAGTTAGCAAGCCTAATCACCCTCATCAGTGTGCCCACTCATGCACACACGAGCCAACCTTGCCCCTTCTTCTGCTGGAATTAGCATTTCCTTACCTTGAGTGTGAGCGCAAGGCCACTGTCTGAGCCTTTGTCACAGAAGCCCAGTGGCACTGCATCATTGCGTGGCCTCTAAACTCCATGAGTTTCCTTTCTGCATCCTCATTTGCAGTTGTTTCCTCAGTCCCGAGTCCAACCAGGCCTTGTTGCTTTAGGCTGTCTACCTCATGTCTGCCTGTCGCTCTAGCATTGTGCATTGGTGTGCTGGCAGCACAGCGCTCTTCCCTGTCTCCCAAGGCCAACACAGCGCCCCCTGTCTGTAGTCTGGAAACACCCCACACCTACTGATACAGGACCCTGTACTCAGTACCTGGGTCTTGGGAAGGGCTCCCCCTGCTGGGAGATGACAGCATTGCTGGGCAGAGCTCATCCTTGGGTTAAGAGAAGCAAGCACCATGGAGAGATTTACATCTCAAAATCTTCCCATGCCGGTAGCAGAGAGAGGCAAGTTGGCCAGGATATATTGCCACCCATGATGTGGACAGACTAGCTAGAGGACAAAAGACCTGATTTCTGTGCACATCCTTCCTTCCAGGTCCCCAGCAACTCTAGGGGCTCAGTTAAGATGGGCCGCGGAGTGCCAGAGCCAAGCACAGGTAAGTCACACGTTCCCACTGCCCCCACACCATTCTGCTTCGGTTTCTTCATCTGTGAAATGGGGTCTTCACCTCTCGTCTAAAGATACAGTGCCGAGTGTCTTAGGGTTACTATTGCTGCGATGAGGCACCATGACCAAAAGCCAGTTGGGAGAGGGTTTATTTCCTTACACTTCCACATCACTGTCCGTCACTGGAGAAAGTCAGGACAGGAACTTAAACAGGGCCAGAACCTGGAGGCAGGAACTGGCTCAGAGCCACGGAGAGGAGCTGGTCCCACTTACAATAGGCTGAGCCCTCTCCACCAATCACTAATTAAGAAATGCCCTACAAGCTTGCCTATGGCGCAATCTTGGAGAGTCTTTTTCTTAATTGAGGCTCCTTCCTTTCAGATGACTCTAGCCTGTATCGAACTGACATAAAACTAGCCAGGAGATGCCTGACATGGGGCTGGGGTGGAGATCAGTTGGTAGAACGCTCGCCTAGCGTGTGCAAAGCTCTAGCCCCACATAGTACTGAGCGTGCTGATGTAACCCAGGATCAGAGAAGCTGAGGCAGGAGGATCAGGAACTCAGGGTCATCCTCAGCTACAAAGTGGGTTTGAGGACAACTCGAGCTACATGAGACATTTCTGAGAGAAAAAGAAAGGAAGGGAAGATGAGAGGGATGGGGAGTGGGAGAGGGAGGGAGATGGCTGACATGGCACAGGTGTTCTGCAAGTTCCGGGGTGGGTGATGAAAAGAATCTGGCTTGTGGTTTTCAAGAAGCACAGGGTGCCGCCATCATGAGACAGCTTTCATAGCCTGCTATGACCTCAGAGAAGCTGAGGAGATGGAGTAAGGAGATGGGCCATGGGTAGTCAGACTCCAGGCCAAGGATAAGGCGAGCTAGAAGCCCTGGTTTCCTGGCCAGACTTAGTCGCTTTTTACATGGTCTGGATCACAATCATCTGAGGGCTGTGGGTTCATTTTCTACAAGTTTAGCCCAGGTGTGCCTTGCCCAGTGAACCCCTAGGCTATCGGTTCTCAGCCTGTGTGTTGCAACCCTCGTGCAAACATGTCTCCCAAAGTATTTACAGTTCACAACACTAGCAAACTTGCACTCATGAATTAGCAACTTTTGTTTTGTTTTTTCTTTTTTGGTTTTTCGAGACAGGGTTTCTCTGTGGCTTTGGAGCCTGTCCTGGAACTAACTCTTGTAGACCAGGATGGCCTCGAACTCAGAGATCCGCCTGCCTCTGCCTCCCACGTGCTGGGATTAAAGGTGTGCACCACCACCGCCCGGCTAACAAAATTAGTTATATGGCTGGGGGGATTTACTACAACATGAGGATCAAAGATATCAAAGGGTCACAGCATTAAGAAGGTGGAGGAGAGCCACTGCTAGATCCAGGGGGCTCAGCTAGGTTCCTGATGGAAACCTGCTGGGGAAATGGTAATCCAAATCCTTGGAGTCTGGGCAGGGGCCACTGGGAGAGTCCCGAAGAGGCCTAGCCTGAGGACACAGGGCGCTACTGAAGCCTGGCCGCTGTTTCCAGGGAGTCGAGCTCCTGACCCAGCTGCAGAAGAACTGTGTTTCTCATTCCTTACTCTTCCCACCCCAGCTGCAACCTGTGGTGACTTTTCCACCCTTCCCCCTGCAGGACTGGATTTTAAGGAAGCAGTCAGCTTGCTGGGCTCCTCACTATGGCTCCTCCTCCTCTGGGCCCATCCCCACAGCATCTGGTGAGTAGAAGACCTGGTTTCTATGAGGATGAGAACCACAGATTCTGGATGGTCGCAAGCCTGTCATTCACTCCTGTCCTGTTTGCATTTCAATCAACTCAAGTCAGGGTGAGTTTTGGGGCTCTGTATCCTGCCCTTGTGGGTGGCTAGTGTGTTTGTGTTGGGGCAATGTTATTATCATCAGAAAAGAGCTGATACTAGTCTCTGAACAGAACCAGGTCTTCACCAATGCACCAGCCCCAGGAGCCCCTGCTTGGAGGCCTCACTGGTGCAAGCTTATCCCACAGGCGAAGGGGGACCCTTTTGCTGAGCTTGACTTACCAGTAAAGGCCCTAGTTAGTGGAAGCATTTTGAGAGAGCTTACAGATAGGATAGTTAAGGCTGGGCTTTGTGGGATGAGTAGGAGTTCTCTAGGTCAGAAAAAGGGCAGGTCAAGTATAAGTTCAACAAGGAAGGAGCAGCTGTGAATGTAAATCACTGGTTTCTGATTGCTCTGCAAATCGCCACACATCTGCTGCTGTGCTCCCAAGCTTGAATGGCCCAGGGAAACGGTTCACAGATAAGGGGTCCTTAGGAAAAGCTGGAAACTTTGGTGCCTTAGATAATAATCACTCTGAAGACTGCCCCGGGCTGTGGCTTTAGACCACAAGGGAACCTGAGAGGCTAAAATACTCTGTGGTTCAGCAAAAGTGTCTCTAGGTATCAGCACTGATCCCCAAAGACCAGGGATGTGGCTTGAGGACAAAGCCCTTGTCTCAGTGTGGCAGAGACTATGGGCACTCTCCTGGGTACTGGGATGAGGGGGGATTATGTCTTACACCTGGGACAAATGGCTGAGGTGCCCATTAACATGTCAAAGTGGACACTGGCCTCTAGGCTCTCCCAGCATCCCTCAGTCCCTACTGTTGCGGGGTTGGTCGATTTACACCCGCCCCCCAACACTGAACTCTTCAGTCCAGGGCCTGCGGCTCCTCCTGCCCCTATATAACTCAGCCATTTTGGCTATGCCAGTCTCTTGGCCCAGGCCACCCCACTTGGTAGGCATCTCCTCTCCTGTCCGCTCCTCTCTGTCCTCTCCTCAAATGGCCAGGCTCACACTCAAGTTCCCTCTGGACTCTCCCAGATGTCCCAGCCTCTGGCTATGCTCTCCCTGTTGTCTACAATAAACCACCTTCTCCACACCTAGCAGTAGTAGGCCCGCCCTTCTTCATTCCCTCTTTTCCCTTCATCTGGTGCCGACTTTGATATGTTAATAGACCTCAGTTTGTCCCAGGTTTGAAACCTTACAAGGGGGTAATTCACCTGTAGCACCATAAAAAAATAAAAACTTCAAGTATATAAATATTTTTCTTTAAACCTATACCAAGTAAAGTATGGAAAGCTTTTGGACCAAGTATTTTTAGTTAAAAAAAAAAAAAAGAAGAAAGAAAGACCCAGGAAAGAATTCTGTTACAATGTAAAGGCTTGGGTTACTGTAGCTATTGGTTCCAAGTGTGCCTAGATGGGCAGGTGCAGCAACCAGAAGAGTGCCTTGAATAACTGAGTTTAAAAGGAAGGGGAATCTGAGGGCTGCCGTGAAAAAATGACCCTGAGGCCCCCAGGCAAAGCTGTTGCTAAGGGGCACATCCACAGGAAGGGTTCCCTAGAGTGGCGCTTGAACTCACTTTGTAGTTCAGGTGGGATGGGAACTTGTGAGCCTCCGCCTGGGCCTCCTCTGAATGGTTTGGTTGCAACATCAGGCCCAGCATTGTACTTCTGTCTCCTTCCTTTCTTCCTTTCTTCCCTCCTAGGTCTCCCTCCCTCCCTCCCTCCCTCCCTCCCTCCTTCCCTCTCTTTCTCTCTGTCTCTGTCTCTCTCTCTCGCTTGGTTAGGATATGAAGAAATAGATTGCATTGTTACATTGCAATACACATGCACGCGCGCGCGTGCGCGCACACACACATACACACACACACACACACACAGACACACTGCAGAAGCAGGCACATTTCTAAGTTCAAGGCCAGATTGGCCCAGATAGCCAGTTCCAAGCTATCTACACAGAGCTCCTGTCTAAAATAAGTACACCAAAGCAAAGAAATAAACCTTTTT
>JAQHUG010000055.1:738015-758082 GCA_028555095.1 Dicrostonyx torquatus | reverse complement strand
AGCTTTTCTTAACTCAAATTATCCAGACTACCTCTTGCCTCTGGGCTTTTGTCTTTCTTAATTCTGTATATCTTATGTTATTTCTTTCTCCATGGTGTGCTGTGTAACTGGATGGCTGGCCTCTGATGCTCTCCTCTTGTTCTTTCTTCTCTTGTTTTCTATTTATATTCTCTGCCTGCTAGCCCTGCCTATCCTTGCTCCTGCCTTGCTATTGGCCATTCATCTATTACGACCATCAGGTGTTTTATACAGGCACAAAACACAGCCTTACAGGGTTAAACAAACACAGCGTAAACAAAAGTCACACACTGGAAATAATATTCCCCAACAGAGGCATGTCAAGGTGTGTCTTGGGTGCAATTTCAAAGAGAACTGAAGGGGAAGACCCACACTGACTGTGGGTGGCATCCTCTCCATGGGTTGTGGGTCTGGATAGAATAAAAATAGGTGGAGGATAAAGCCAGCTGAGATTCAGCATCCCCCATTTTTGCTTTCTGATCATCCACGAAGTGAACAGCTTTCCCTCACAGCAGGCTCCTATTGCCTGGACGTCCTGCCTAAGTGATGATATTACCCAGCTTTGGGGAGGGGGTGTTGTACTACTAAATACCTCTTCAGAAACAAACTGGAATAAAGAGACTGGTGGAGGAGTGGTCCATTCAAGCCTGGTCTTAGAGAAGATAGGGTTGGCACTGAACATCTTAAAGGGACAGATCTAGGAATGTATTAAAGGAGAAAGGCATCTGCTAGAGTAAATAAGACACAGAAAAGCCAGTGGTGGGACAGAAGAATTTGGAGGTCTGTGTTAGTTCACTGCTGTGACCAAAATCCCTGATGGAAATAACTCACAGAATAGAAAGGACTTGTTTTAGCTCACGTGGGGCATGTGAGAAGCACTTCAGTTCATATCATGATGGGCCAGGAAGAAGAGAAAGAATGCATGCCTGTTTCTCTTTTCCCCTCTTATTCAGACTGGCTCTCACCACCCATGGGATGGCATACCTACATTCATGTTGTGTGCCCCCCATGCCCTCCGAAACACCCTAGAGGTGTGCCTCAGTCTTGCAAGTGAGGTGAATCCAGACAAATGAAACCATCAGATGAGAGAGAAGCAACCAAGCCCCATTTCCTGACAGTGAGGCTTGAGAGATGTTTTGCTAATTGTACAAGAAGCTCTAGTATAAAGTGAAGGCTGTGTGTTTTATTGTGAAGTAAATAACTTCAAATACCATTGACCCTATAAGATAACCCAGCAAGTTAAATGCTCATAATAATTCAAGATATAAACTCTCAAGCTTTCCTTGCATAGAGTCAGAAAGAGAGCTAATGGAAAATCACTTAAGACACGCTGTGAAGCCCATTTTCAATACTAGTAAGGGCTCACAAACAGGCTGTGTGGCAGACTAGTCCCGTGAACTGGGCAGTTCACTATTATACCTCAGTTTCTTCATATATCAACTTAAGAGTGGTTACAATAAAGTTAGCAAACAAGGATTAGTGTAATAGCTTGAGACAATATTTCAAAAACTTTAATATAAGGATTTATTTTCCAAACTAATATATAAATACAATAAAAAAGAAAAAAATTTAACCTACGTAATCTGACCCAGAAATTAATGGGAAAATTGTGTGTAAGTAAAAAAGGTGGGAAAATTCTGGATGAGAAGATCCAGAGGGCAGAGTAGAATTATTGGACATGATTCAGTGGCCCAGAGCTGGACATTGCCTCAGCCAGAGGCTGCTATATATCTGAGCAGCAAGGCACAGAAGAGGCTGAGGAAGAAGGCTGGGACACACACAGGAATAATTTGGATAGGAGAACATGGAGTCCAAGTTACACCACTTTGGCAAAAGATTAGTCTGTACTGAAGATGCTGACAGGCAATGACTACAACCATCTTCCATATTTTCTTGTTGAACCCTACAAGGAGGATGCTGGCCTTACATCAGAGGTAAAGAAACTATTAATGCCAGGGAGTCAGGGATGGGGGATCCAGGCTTACTGTTAACTTATCACAGAGCCAAATACCTGACAAGAAGGCGCGGTGATGCCTGGCTCTGTGGTGGCAGGATGTGAGCTTGCCTGTTCACATCTTGGTGGCTCGGGAAGGAGAGAGGGAGAGAGAGAGAGAGAGAGAGAGAGAGAGAGAGAGAGAGAGAGAGAGAGAGAGAGAGAGAGAGAGAGAGATCTGAGCTAAAGGCATATTTCCTCCTCCTAGCAAACCCCTTGTGTACTAGGCTTTACTGCCTAACAGCTGCACAGCTGCACCACTGGCTGAGTATGTGCAAACACATGAGCCTGTGAAGGGTATTTTACCCTTAAGGAAGACCACAGACTGAGAGAAATCTGTCCAAGTCTCCATCTTCTGAGTCTCCTCTACCATCGACTACCCCTGTCCAGGCACCTAGCTCATCACATTTCTGAGTCTCAGTCCAGCTTTAACTATTCACTTCTGTTTATTTGACTCTCCATTTCCTTGCGATGGTTCCTGCCTCACTGGTGACTTATATTAAATACAGGTGTGTGTGCTTTTATCTTAATGCATTTTGTGTCAACTGAATTCTCCTGGAGGGCCCAAAGCCTTAAAAGGGTAGAGGTGATATTTTGTTTTCCTCATACAATTGAGGTGGAATTTCAAGGTGTTGGTAAAGAATACATTAAGCAATATACAATTTGTAACAACTGGCTAGTTTTTAATCCCAGCAGTCCAGAGAGCGAAACAGGCGGTTCTCTCTAAAGTTTCAGGTCCAGTGCCTTTTCTACATAGTGACTTCCAGGCCAGACAGGGCTACCTACATTTTGAGATCCTGCTTTAAGAAAAAAAAAAAAAAAGAAAAGAAAAAAGGTTAACAATTGGCTCACCAGAAATTTACAAAACCTTGGCTCTATGGTTATATTACTACATTTTTTTTCATATGAAAATCAATCACAGATGGATTAATGATTTAAACAAAGAAAAATTTTAATTTAAATTGTAATGATTTATTGCAAAGCACTTGCGAAAACATGAACCCAAATTACAGAGAAATCCTTTCCAAGATCATTAAACGTGAACCACACAAAGCAAGCATTTGGAACTTGTGATTGAGTATATTAAAAAATGAAAATTTTCTGCATAGCAGGAAATATAAAAACCAACAAAAATTAAAAAAATATTTAAAAGCACTGGAAACAAGTTAACCACAGTATAAGGACAAATACAAAACGTGGATGGACCTTCCATGGATGGTTCCCCCTAATCCAGTGTGCAGACTCTGCCAAGTTCCAAACTCACCAGCACCGAGCCCCAAACACCCCTCTGCAGACACAGACTTCTTGCCCCTTCTTCTGAATTACCAGGTATCATGCCAAATTTGGCAGAACTCAATTTGCCTTATTTTCTAATCTATAATAAGATAATAAGCAGGCAAAATGACAACTACGTTTTCATTTTGAGATTTTGACTGTAAGCCCCAGAAGGCCAGAGTCCCTGTAGTTCTGTGTGGTTTCACCAGCATGTTTAGCTTTGATGAGGTCTCAGATGGCCCCTTTGGTTCCTCTCTTAGATGCCTCATTCCCATCCCTCAAATCCTTTGTTAAAAACCAACAGACTCTATTGGGAGTCTCACGTTCCCACCATTGGAGGCCTGAGCTTGCTTGGATGTATCCATCTCCTTCCTCCCGCCTTGTCTGAGAAACACCCACCTCAGCAACACATAGCAATAAGAGATGCGGCACCCATGTGTACAGCTCCCACTGCTCCGGGCAGGCCATTGGTTCCTGCCTCAGCATGCTGGCTCTCCGAAAGTCGAGACTTTCAAACTCTGAATTGGTTTCTTAGGATTATCCTATTAAGTACCACAGACTTGTGACAGCAGCCCTTTGGCAGAGGAAGTGGGGAAGCCCCTCCCCGATGGAACTAAGGTACCCGAGAACCGCCTGTGATACAAACCTGGGAGAATCGGGTGCTATGGAAATGCCCTATCCATTTATACCATGTCCCCGGAGACCCAGGGCCCACTTCCACCCCCAGGAATGCTTCCCCTTTCTTAATGAGCTGCCTTTATTTCTAATCATGTGGCGCTGGTCCAATTCTTTGCCCTGAAACAGGAACCTGGGTCCTCTGGCAGGTGCCCCAGAGACTCTAGCCCACAACTGACTGAGCGACAAAAATGACTGGATTAATTTTTATCTTCTTAGACTTGTAGCAGCCAAAAAGCTGACAGCAAGGTGTGGGTGGGGCTGGTATCCTGAGGACTCTCTCCTTAGTTACAGATGCTGTTTTCTTTGTGTATCCCACATGCTCTCCCTCTGAGTCTCTGTCCCAGTTCCCTCTTCTCACGAGAACACCAACCCTAGCATCCAGTTAGATGATCTCATTTTGTCCTAATCACTTCTTCAAAGCTCCTCTGTCCAAATGCATTAGCATTCTTAGAGTTAGGAGCTCGATGTATGGATGGGGGAACACATAATTCAGGCCCATTCTCCCCGGGACCACTTTACTCTCATGGCTCTGCTTCCTCCTCCATTTGGTGAAAATCTTACCCTATGAGCAACAGGCATATTGGCTTACAGGAAATGTCTCTTCTGTGATGGCTGATCTCTCAGTTGCCAACTTGATTAGATCTGTAATCAATCAAGAGGCACATATCTGTGGGGGTATTTCCCAGAAGGATTAGCTAACTGGGGAAGCCTGTCCCCCAGAATGATGGGCACTTTCTGGTAGTGGCTCAGATCTAAGGAATCTTGGGGGAAGGGCAGGCATGGTGGAATATCTTTAATCCCAGCACTCAGGAGACAGAGGCATGTCCATCTCCGTGAGTTTGTAGGCCAGCCTGGTCTATATAGCAAGGTCCAGGATGGTCAGGACTATATAGATGCCTGTTTCAAAAAGCTAAACCAAGCTAAACCAAGCCAAGCCAAACCAAACCAAACCAAACCAAAAAGAAGTCTGATGGGAAGCAATGCCGGTTTTCCCTGCTCACCTTTGCTCCCTGAGGTGACATCTACCTTGTGGCTGTCCTGTTGCTATCCTCCGCTGTCATCTGAACCTCGCAGCTTCAATCTTTCAATGCAGAATGAAGGCCAGTGGCTCTCCAGGAATTCTGCAGGCCTCTAGTGCCATCAGACTGGGACTGTTGAGACATCCAGCAGCATAGACTGCGTGCCCCTGGGTTCTCCATCTCTCCAGACTGCATCCAGTCATTGTTTGATCACCCATATTGTATAAGCCAGTCCAAACGAATCCCGTTTTGAGAACCCCACGACTGTCTTTCCTCATCAAATCCTGTGTGTTCTATCTGCATGCCTCTCGTCCCCTGTTACCATGGATGGCAGGAGGCTCTTCTCATCTGTCTCATACAAGGGAACTTCATTTGTAGTTTGCTTGATTTTTTTTTTTTTTTTTGTGAAGGAACATACTCAATGTGTTTCTGCGGTCTAAGCTGATAGCAAAGGATTAGAAAATAAACATCCCTTACACCCAAATAAATAATAGCAGGTGGCTCTCCATCCATTTGCAACTGTGCAAGCAGGAATGAAAGGTGTTCTAGGGATACCATATCCCTCCCTCTTTGGGTATCAAAGAATTAAAACAAAATGAGCCCTAAGGAATTGGCATTTCCCTAACAATCTCTTGCTGGCAGAAGAAGGCCATGAACCTGGTGCCAACCAGAAGGGGAGCTAGTCCCCAGGAAGTTTTCACATATTTCCAACAACTTCAGAGCACCATACCTCACCGGAGACTGCTAGGTATGCACACCTCTGGTCCTCTGTGTCATTCTAAATCCCGCGTTAGGGCTCTCAGGTGTCCCTGAAGCTCTTTGTTCCTCTTCTCAATTGTGGGAATGTTGGATTTCCCTTTTCGGCTTTTCACTACTAGTTATTAATTGATCTGTTGAGAAGGGTGATGGTGCCTGGTTTGTTAGGAGGCTGCCAGGGCTCAGGCTCTGACCCTAAAAGCTTCTGTAACACATTTATCTGAATACCTTCATTGCCGGTAACTTTGTACCTTAGTGTACACACACGCCACACACACACACACACACACACACGCCACACTTAGCTCTGTGTATTATCTACTATAGTCCTCACAAGAATTACAGAACCAAATAGCTACAGTAGAGACTTTATGGCCCACAGTGCCCCAAATATTTACTATCTGACCCTTTATAGAAAAATTTGGCCAATTCCTGCCCTAGGCTTCTAACTTTAATTAGTTTCTCTTCTTTTATTCTTGTTGCCTTAGGGGCCATCCTCCACACAGCTGCTGGAGGTCATTGAGACCCCATTACTTCCTGGATTCTTGAAGCTCTTAGCATAAATCTTTGTTCTGAATAGCAAAGCCAGACTCTCTCACCTCTATTCACCCCGTTCCAGGCTCCATGTCTGCCAGGCATGGAGCTGACCTTTGGAACTATAGGATGTCACATCTCCCTCTCTTTATGTGGGTGTTACCACCTCAGAGAGGCCTTCATGGGGTCCTGATCACTGTCCTGTTTCCTCTACAACTTTCTTCTTGCATGCAGTAAATGTTGTGCCTTCTCTCTTGATTCTGAACCAATGGCAGAGCCCGCAAGTGAACACTGGTAGCTAGAAAGGCAGATTCTAGTCATACCCTGGCCAGACCCCTGAGACCCTGGGAAAATAACTGCTGCTGGTCTTTGGGTCTGTTTCTCATCAGGAAATTGGGGGTAATGAGAGTACCCCATTTCCAAAACTACAACAAAGTTAAAGATTGTAGTTGACTTTGGAGACTTTAGAATCAAGTAAACCCTTGGTTTTGTTTTTTTTTTAATGTTTATTTTCATTTTATTTGCATTAGTGTTTTGCCTGCATTTATGTCTGTATGAGGGTGTTGAATCACTTGGATCACAGACAGTTGTGAGCTGCCACATAGTTACTGGGAATTGATCTCGGTTCCTCTGGAAGAGCAGCCAGTATTCTTAACCGCTGAGCCATCTCTCCAGCCCACCCTTGATTCCTAAAGATGGAATGAGAGCAGTTGGCTTTACAGTCATGAGAAGGCTGAAGAAATCAGAAACAAGTGGATTGGCAGTTTCAGTGACTCCTGGGAGGGACTTCCTTATCATACCTGTGGGAGGATTTGGTTATTCCCTTTCCTGACTTATTGGGAAGCAATTTAGCTGCAGTTGCCTACTCAAGCATGAGTGACTCCATGCTGGTGTGGCTGGGTGGCCTTTCACAGGAGTCCCATCCTCACAGAAAGCCTCCTGCAAGTTTCTCCTGTCTTTGTGAGGCTAAAAGGAGATATTCTATGACAATTGTACAATCAGCACACAGTGACCACTTTAAAATATTGAGTGTGGTGTATGTGCAGGAGGTGTGCACACAGATGTTCATGATTGGAGGCCAGAACCCTAAAGACATTACACTAAGTGAAACAAGTCAGCCACAGCAAGGTGAATCCTGCACGATTCTATTTAGAGAAAGATACCTAAATCTGTGCAGATCATAGGACCAGAAAATGAGGTGGTGACTGCCAGGGGCTGTGGAGGGCAGGAAGTGGGGAGCTGCTATTCAAAAGGAAAACAGTTCCTGAAACCTGCTGTGAAACGGTGCTCATAAAATCATTAAAGCCGCCAGGCAGTCAGGCAGTGGCTTGCTGGCCTTTAATCCCAACACTTGGGAGGCAGAGACAGGCAGATCTCTGTGAGTTCAAGGTCAGCCTGGTCTGCAAAGCTAGTTCCAGGACAGGCTCCAAAGCTACACAGAGAAACCCTGTCTTTAAAACAAAAACGACAACAAACAAAATTAACAAAACCGTACCACACCCTTAAAGGTAGATTTCATATCAGGTGCTTTCTATCACAATGAGTTTGGGTTGGGGTGATGGATCAGTTAGCAATGTCCTTGCCATGCAAACTTGAGGACCTGAGATCAGACCATCAGCATCCATATTAATAGCTGGGCACATCAGGGCACACATGTAATCCCAGCACCGTGGAAGGAGCAGAGGCAAGAGGATCCCCGCGTTATGAGCCTCACAGGGTCCTGTGACATGATGTTCAGGTTCTTGGTATCTCCAATGACAAGCTGGACAAGACCCAGAGCACCAGTGGAAAAGCATAGGACACCTTCTAAAGGGGATGAGCTTCAGAAAACCTTCAAGAGGCCTGAGTGCGCAGTTTCCTGAGTAGGGTCTACCGTGTGGGGACGGGGCACTGGGTGATTCCTTGCCAACTGACAAATGAGATAGAATTTTAGATCACCTGTGCATGCCCACATGGCCCACACATAATTCTGAGCATATGTACACCCCATCAAGCACTCACATGAGATGGTAAATAGGTTTTCCCCCGCAACAAGTCACAAGGAAAGACTTGCCCTCCCAGTGCTTGTGTCAGACACTGGCTTAGGGAGGCCTCATTCCTCAAGCAAGAAGTTCCTGAACATGAATTACTCACAGGTGTGGAGGTGCTAGGTGTTGCTCTGCCTAGGAAGAAGGGACAGCTAAGTTTCGTTGCGTGCTTTAGGCCCTTTGCCTGCTGGAGTGAACTGAGCAAAACACCCATCCTTGCAGTTGCTCTGAGCCTGATGAGTCTGCAGCTGAAAGATCCCGAGAGCTGGGCGTGGCTAAGGAACCCCATATAAGTTGCCCCTGAGCATGATGAGGTTTGGCATTCTTGTATCAAGGATGACCGGTGTCCTTGTCTCTGTCTCATGTGTTTTTAACTCTCCAGCCAGGTTGTCCCTGTGCTTGCCTCTCTTCCTGGAGCGTGCTGACTAACTAGTTTAGCCCCAGGTTCAGCAAGAGATCCTGTCTCCAAAAAGGAACGTAGGAAGCAACAGAGGAAGACACTGAAGTTGACCTCTGACCTCATGCACTTGAACTCAAACAGGTGCATGCCTAGCAAACATGTATGTCCGTGAAGCCATTGAATCATTGGCTCTTATCTCACCCCGTTCTAGTTTCTGCCGAGGTTTTGGATTTCTAAACTTATCTTTCAGAGCAGAGCCTGTATGTTCATAGCCCTTGTTTTGCCGGCTGCTATGGCCACAGCACCCAGGGCAGTTCATGGCAGCCAGATGCTGTAAACTGTTCCTCTCCTGTTCCACCACCTGGACTACAGCCTGTAAGTCATTCTAATGAAGCCTATATATACTTACATATGTGTGTGTGCGTTTATTCTATGAGGTCTAGTGTTCATTTAGAGAACCCTAATACAACTTGTCTGCTAGGTGGTTTAGAGCCCGTCAAGTTGATAAATTAATGATCACAGGTGGCCATGCTTTTAATCCATCCAGTGTAGAGGAGAGGGATAAGAGACTGTAAATGAGAGGAGCTGGATTTCATATACAATTCTCTTGTCGGATGCTCAGAGCATGTCACTTTCCTTACACAACTGCATCTTCAGGACATCCCTGTGGACTAGAGTCATACCGAGACATGAAAACAGGGTGACACCAGGCCTTTTCTGGTCCCCTTTCTCTGTTAAGGTGTCTCTTGTATTCTGAGGCCCTACTCACAAGGCATGAGAGCCAGCAGAGGGCAGGGTACAAGGTAGGCTAGGCTGTGACTGCAGGCTAGGGATGTGGGAGAGTGACTTGTTAGGCTGGAGTAATAGGGACAGTTTCATATGAGGGAGGGACCTCCTGGGATGGAGAACAGGAGTCACATACGGAATAGCACACCTGGGGCCTTCCCGGAGACAGCAGGGCATCTGGAACTGAAGGCACTCTGAGGTTGGGGAAGGCAGGACCATACCAAGGGGGTCAGGGGATCAGGACTGACCAACAAGGATGTTTCGAGGTTGTTGCCTTTAATGGTTCTCAAATCCTAACTCCAAGAGCACTGGGCTTGAGGACTGAACTACGTAAAACTTGCAAAGCCCAACCATGTCTCCAAAATAGAACACGAAGTCCCCAGAATTCCCTTTCAACATTCTTATGGGGTGACCCCAGTTTCTCCCTTATCAACTAGTATCTAGGTCAAGGATGGACAATGATTCAGCATGTGTTAAATAACATTTAATCAGCAACATAAAGTGATTACATTAAATACAGCATCCAATACCCAGTAAATGGGCATCTGTGGAGGGAGGGAGCCCACAACTGGGCAATCTGAGGGCTCATCTGAATCAGCTCCATTATCTGGCCTTCTGCTCTAGTGATGGCTTTAGGCCCCACCCAGGTTTACATATCCCTGGCTGCAAGCTCCTGGGTTCTGAGGAGGGACGTGAAGCTCTCAGGCCTTATACTGCTTTGCAACCAAGCCTAAGTTTGTTGGGTAGTGGGGGGGGGGGTCACAGGTCAAGCGGGTAAAAGCACAGCACCTTGAGAGACGGCAGATCTGGGACCTGGCCAGGTTTAAGTGACAAGGCCTTGTCCCTCTCAGGGCACATGTATAGCTGGGAGACCAATGAGAGAGTAAGCAAGTTCAAAATCCAGACACTGGTTGCCCCAAGGGACAAAAGGTAAACGCTGAAAAATGAGTCCGCTGAGAAGCTCAGAGCCACAGCTACCACTAGGCACCTAGAGGAGTTGGTAAGAACCGGGGAGGCAGTAGAGCTGAGGGCCAGCCGAGGCAGCTGAGCAGGCTACCGGAGATAGGGAGGGGTGTCTTCCGGCTAGCTTGTCTTCCTGGGGCCCAGTGTGGAAGAGAAAGAACGTGACTAGCAAAGTGGTTATAAGTACAAACATCTCTCCCATGGGCCTGGGGTAGGCAAGGGAGACAGGAACTGCAGGACCTGGGGAAAGATGAGAAGGCAGGGTCAGAGGCACAGAGGAGGAGCGGGCAGTGGGGCTGCTGGGTGGCTGGGGAGTTGGCTCCCAATGTTGGGCCTCACATCTTATACCTGGGCCAGGGCAAAACAGCAACACAGTGAGGAGGGTGGGTGAGGAAAGATGGAGAAACTCGCCTCTGTACAAGTCACACAGAACATCTAGGAGAGACAGCTGATGGTGAACAATGTCGACCCATGGGGCCCTGGGAACATGGCTGTACCTGGAGCTCCTAAGGTGGTAAAGGAAAAGATGTGAACACCTCTGGGAAGCCTGCCCCACCCAGGGCACTCTCTGAGGACAGTTGCTGGGGAGGGGCTGGCATGGCTTTCACGGGGAAGGGCACTCCTTCCTGACGGAGCCCCGGTGTGCTCACCGTGTCATGGATATTCTTCGGACTCCAACTGTTGAAGTAACATGTCCTCTATGCCTCTGGTCTGAGAGTGGGGAAGGAGACAAGAGTGATCAGACCCAGCCCTGAGAATCCCCCTTCCATTCTGGCTCAGCTTTCTTTAGCCTGGGGCAGCACTGGGACCTGAGTGGGGATGGAGAGGCTAACCCTCTCCATAAGTCTCAGTCAGTGACTACCACAGAGGGCTCCATGTAACGAGGAGTTTGGCTGAGACTTCAGAAGATGGCCTTTTCTCTCTCTCTAACCTACTTAAAAACAAACAAAAAACAGAAAAAAACAACAACAAATCAGCAGTTAGTTCTCCTCCCATTAGCTTAGCTTCTGGTGCTAGGATGGAGGGATATAGAGCTAGCCCAGACCAGCCCCAGGTTGAGACAGGAGCACTGGAGATCACCCACTCAGTCCCTGGGATAAACCCTGCTTGCCTTGATGTGGTACAGTATCTGCCAGAACGTGGAGTCACTGCCCCGGTACTTTTCCCCCGGGTATAGTTGCCACAGTAAAGGTAGCTCGTATGCCTGCAGCTGTTCAGGGGTCATAGGAGACCCCAAGGAGACGTCTTGCTGGCGCAAGATCACCTGCAATTTTTCATCAGTCTGCAGAGGAAGAACAGAACACACCTTTTCACCTCCTGCTGACCACTGCCAGGGTCCCCCAGGCACAATACCCAGTGTTTATTCTATTACTCAGCAGCCAGGGCTGACCCGATGCACTGAGCACAGCTACTGCCCCTGGGCTTCAACACCACACAATCTTGGGGACTCTGATGGGGTCTAGCCATCCTTTGGGTTCAGGGCGCACTTTTCCCTCTGCCAACCCTCCTGTTGCTAGGGTAAGCCACGGTGGGTGTGGGGGGGAGGGTCATGCACGTGGAGCAGAGAGGATAACCTCAAGGCGCTAAGACATCATCCACTTTTTCTTCCTTAAGAAAGTCTCTTGGCTTGGAGCATGCACGTGTGCGCACGCACATACACACACACACACACACACACACACACACACACACACACACACGGTTGGCTGGTCAGTGTGTGTGTTCCAGATCTCTCAGTGTGTCTGCTTCCCCAGTACTGGGATTACTAGCAGTGTCTACCACACTGGGCTTCTCAACTGTGAACTGTGGAGTTTGAACTCAAGACCTTATGCTTGCAAGGTAAGTGCTTTACCCCATCCCTGTCGGGGATTTGACTTTGATTTCGTCTGATGCCCGCTTTTAAACGACGTTTCTATCCATGTGGGAACTGTAAATGCAATGCACTGTCTTTTCTATCAGAAGGCTGAATGAGATGGCGCTCCAAAGAGGCTGGCAAAGCATCTCCTTCCAGTCAGCATTTTTCTCAGATCAAGTCTGTGCCCCAAGGTTGCATCCTGTTTTCACAGTTATACTTTGCCTATCGAATGCACAGCTCTAAGTTACTCAGCTGTGAAAGAATGTGAGGCTGAACTCTTGACCAGTCAGGGCGGGACACAGCACACCTCTGACATGACTTGCTGTGTGGCCAAAATGCTTGGGATTGTGTGGTCATTTTCTTGAGACACCCCCCCCCCCCCCGACAAATCCATTTCTAACATTGTTAAACCGATGACATAGCATTTCTCCATCACTGGTATGGCTCTCCTGGGCTATGGCAACTACTTCTTCACTTACTGTCTTTAGACGCCAGAGTGGGGATCTGAAAGTCATGCCTGCCTGCTGGACTCCTGAGGCCCTCTTCCTCCCGGACAGAGTGAGTCCAGGGCCCATAGAAATCCACAAAGCGTACACAAGAGTGTCTCTGCCTCCCTCCTTTCCCACTGTTCTCTTCCTTCTAGTCACAATGCCTTGTGTGTGTGTTGGGAGGGGTTCTTACTGTCTACAGCAAACCTCCCCAAATCTACAAAGAGGTAAATCTCTTTGAGGCAGTCCTTTGTTCTAATGTACGTCTGTATAGAACAAATGTCACACAAACCCAGGTTAGAGTGGAGACCAAACACCCACTTTTATTAACTGAAATGAGTTAAACTTTGTGGTTTTGAGGTCGGGTCTCACCCTATCACCTTGACTGGCCTGGAACTTGCTATCTAGACCAGGCTGGCATCTATTTTACAGAGATCTATCTGTCCCTGCCTCCCAAGTGCTGGGATTGAAGGTAATGCACCACCCAAGCACGAATGTGCCACAGCTTGTAGGAGTCAGTTCTCTTCTATCATGTGGGTCCTGGAAATTGTACTCAGGTCATCAGGTTGCGTGGCAACATCTTTACCTCCTCAGCCATCTCCAGTTCCTGGAAATGAGTTTTATCCACCAGTTTGGGATAAAAAAAAAAAAACCCAAAAGAAAAAAAAGTTCACCACCTAAACACACAAACAAAACTCCCCAAACCCTGAACAATCTAATTCTATAAGATACTCGAGTTAAGATCTAGTGGGGCCAAGTTACACAGGCCTGCAATCACTACTCAGGAAGCTGAGGCAGAAGGACCACAAGTTCAAGGCCTACCTGGGCTACAAAGGGAACTCTAGGTCAACCTCAGTAACTAAGACAAAGTTTCAAAATAGAAAGCACTGTACACATGGCTGGGCTATAACTCTGCAGTACAGTTAACTTAGCTAATACACATTGGGTCTTGGCTTTGCTCCTTGGGGTCCTTACTACTCAGGGAGTGCAGAGGGGTGGGGAGGGAAGGGGAAAAAGTAATTTGAAACTCCAAACAAAATGACTCAAAAACATGACATGCAACATACCAACTGAGGTCACACCTCACTGCTTCCCTTCCCCCTCTCCATTTTCTTTCCCCCACAGGACTCCCCACCAGTCTCATTATGTAACTGGCGTCGAACCATCTTCCCAGTAACAGGGTCTCTGCCACATTAGCTGCAGATCCGCAGTGCCAACCTGTGCTTGGTGTATACACTAAGCACTCACGTAAGCTTAACGAGGTTTTTCCAGGTGAAAATAGTTTTGCAAAATGTCCTGCCAGTGCGATAAATTACAACTGGTAACTCAGATCACAACGCCAGGTGTGTAAGCACGCGAGCATCCAGAATTCATTAGTCTAACCACTCTTACAGATGGCTTTATCCTGTTTCCTTATAAGTGAGTGCTTGTATATATATTTATATTCTATAACCTTGGCTCTTTCAGTCATGAGAAATCCTGTGTTGTAGTTTGTTATGAGGTTCCTGTTCAGACAACATCTACCACAGCTCTGGTTCACGGTTTGGGTGAAAAGATAGTTGCTAACCTGATCTTAAAAAGAAATATAGCAAAAAGAAAAAAAAGAAAAAGAAAAAGAAAAAAAAGGAAATATAGCTGGGCATTGGTGGCACATGTCTTTAATCCCAGCACTTGGGAGGCAGGGGCAAGTGGATCTCTGCGAATTTGAGACATGCTTGGTCTACAGAGTAAGTTCCAGGATAGCCAGGGCTACACAGAGAAACACTGTCTTGAAAAAAAAAAGTTGTCACAAAAAATTTGCACAACTTCGTAACAAAAATACCATATTGTCTTCATATATCTGACTTAAAATATTTAACCTTAAAAAAACCTAGATATATGTAAACTTAATATTGTAAAATAGCAGCAAGAATGTAAATTTAAGAGCCCGGAATTGTGGCTGCACCACCTACGAGGAGCGCTCCATAACTGAGTTTCACAGCCCCAACTTTCCCGAGTGGAGACAGTCCCTAGTCCCTAACTGCTCGCTAGCGTCTCACACAAAGTCTCCACAGTTTTAATTTTGGCTTTTATAGCCTTCATTGATTTTACAAGTGGAGGGCATTTCAATAATTTCTGCTGGAAAGCACTTCTAGAAGAGAATTCTTTTTCTTTTCTTTCTTTCTTTCTTTTGGTTTTTCGAGACAGGGTTTCTCTGTGGCTTTGGAGCCTGCGCTGGAACTAGCTCTTTGGTCTCGAACTCACAGAGATCCGCCTACCTCTGCCTCCCGAGTGCTGGGATTAAAGGTGTGCGCCACCACCGCCCGGCTAGAAGAGATTTCTTTTGAAGATGCCGACATTCCTTAAGACCCATCTCGAGGCTTCCATAACCGAAACAAAGTTATACCTCATTACAGATGGGGATACTACTAGTTACCTTAAAGATATTCCAGTTTTATGGTTTAGAAAAGCCCTGTTTCACCCCAAATGGCAGTCACACACCTGAGACCAGATGTGTCCTCAAGGTGTTCCCACCCTCCTCCAAGCCTACCAGGCCCAACCCAAAGTCCTTTTACCTGCGGCCTCCCTTGCCCTCCTGTTTCTGGCACAAGGGACCCTCTGTCTCCTGGTCTCCAGCTACCAGAACTCCCAGGCTCGGGCAGAGCACACCCCTGCTGTCCCACCTGCTGCCCCCAAGGTGGGTTGGTACCTTGAGGATTATGGGCAGCCAGCTTCGTTTATGTTCATCCAAGTACACGTGCCTTTCCCAGATCCACAGGCGTTGGGGGTTTTGGAGTGCCGGTGGTTCAGCCATGGCATCCGGTTGAAGTAAAAAGCAAACACTTGTAAAGACAATCTCTGATAAAAGCTATTCCCTAGTGGTGGGCAACGAGAGCCTAGGCTATATTACCACTAGGTGTGAGCCTGCGCCCCCTGGAGCGAGGCGGGGCAGAGCAGGCGAGTGGGTGGGGCAAACAGCAAGGACGGTAGGCGGGGCAACCAGGTGGATTTCGGGAGATCTAGCAGGGTCTAAGCTTGCAGATCGGATTCCATCAGACCTAGGGCTTCTCCAAGGCCCCAGTTGGTCTTGCCCTCCTCCGGGTACCCTTGGCCTCAGCAAAGGTGCCCAAGTCCTGTCTTAGGAGACACAGCCCTCCGCTTCCTTTATGGTGGAATTCCAAGGACCAAGGCAGCTATTGTGTGTGGCCGCACAAGCCACACCCCAATGGCAGGCCACCCAGGGAGAGGTCCTTCTTCACCTCTGGGATCAGGGACCGGAGAGCCTGACCCACCTCTGGACGCTCCAGGGTTCTCTCTATCACCTTCAGCCTGTCCTTTTGGGTGTCAGGCAATTTCCTTTGCAAAGTTCAGTTCATGTCCCCACCCTCTTTCCCACATGACTTTCCATGGCTTTGGTGAGGCTGTGCTCTTCTAATTGGTCTTGTGAAACAGACTTTTGAAAACATGGGTTTCTGTCTTTGTGCCTCCGACTTAGCGAACGCATCATTCCAAACCCGTGCTTAAAAAGAAACCCTTCCTACCCCAAGAATAATGAATTTCGAAAGTCTCTGAGTTGCTCAATCAAAACTGTCTCATTGTAAACAAATAAGGAAACGACTTCCTTTATTCTACAGGAACACGTGCCCATTAGGGCAATTAAGAAATTAATGAAAAACAAGTTCCCAGCCTGTTGCTCAAACAACCCTTCAGCCAGCAGTTGTGAGCAGTTCCGAGCTTCACCTAGTTTTCCGAGGATGCAGCCAGGGAGCCGTCTGTGGTCTTTGGAAGGTCAATGAGTGATCAAGTGTGGGCATCTGGTCAAATCCCACAGATATGCCGAGAAGACCTGAGGTCAGCCAGGTGCCTTCAGATAGCCAGGAAAAGAAAGAAAGAAGACTCGAGCCCAGCAGTGCAGCTCTTAGTGGTGTTAGCCTTTAGCATTCGGACTGGTGACTTTCAGGCTGATTTCCCTGGAGATGGCTCTTTGTCCCCAGACCCAGTTAGCTGCATAGGAAGAGGAAGACTTTTAGAATAAGCTTGGCGGGGAAGTTCTGAGTGAGTGCCGATAATGAGCCTAGTGTATTTGTTTTTAATTCATTATTATTGTGTTTGTCTTTGGAGGGCACGTGCCATGTGGGTGTCAGAGAAGGACATTCATCGTGGAATCAGCTGTTCCCTTCCATCATGGAGGTCCCTGGGATGGAAGTCAGGTTGTCAGGCTTGGTGGCAAAGCGCCTCACCCACGGAACCTTCTCACTGACCCACAAGTCCAGTTTAAACAGTGCTGCTGACACAGCTTTTGTGCCAAGGGGGCAGAGTCCCCCATGAGCCAGGGTGTCCCATTCCAGGCACATGCACCGCCCCAGGAGCCAGAATGTCCCTGAATTTGTTGCTTTCCTTCCTGTGCCCTCTGCTTTCCTCTGAGCTGTCTGGGAAAGCAGTATCCATTTGCCGGGTGAGGATTCTAGGACTAGGCTTCCCTTTCTCCTCATTCTGGAAATATTTTTAATGTTGAGTAGTGGTGGACTCCGTTCTTGGTGTTTCAGAAGAATTGATTCCAGGACAAGAAACATGAAGCGGAAGGGGGTGAGGCAAGCCACTGGCTTTGGTATTTTTTTTATGTAAATTCCACAACCCAGGGGGGAAAACAGTAGCTATTGTGTGAACCAAAGCCACCGGGTCTGATATCTTCACTATCTCAGAGCGACCAGCACGTCAGGCTTTAGACTTTTCCGGTCCCTTTCTGAGTCTTTCTTTCCTTCATCTGGGAGTTCCCACAGGCTAAGCACATTTATTTCACAAAGCAGCCATCCTGAAAGGCCCCTGATGATGCCTTTGTGTCCTGCCTCAGGTCTCATTCCACTTGGCTGCTTTCGCTTGTGAACTTGGTCGATTCTTTACCAGTTGGGCGTCAGGCTGGCTCTCTTTCTGGAAAAGAGTAGAGCAAGCTGTGTTCTCAGCGCGTCGGCGTCACACAGCTGTCTCTGATCCCCCAATAAGGTTGCTTCACGGGCAGAAGGGCGTGGTTGAGAGAGAGAGAAACACCTGAGATCAGCTAGGAACGTTTTGAGGCTGAAGTTTCTGCACCTAGGCAGGTCGTCCTCCTTGGCTGGATTCCAAGCGTGTAGTGGCCAAAAGGAGGACCTGTTCTAGAGTCCCGGGACTCCAAGTGTGGTCCTTAGGGCCTACCGCATCTGCATCACGTGGAGCTTGTGAAGAATGTGGATTGGGAGCCCACCCAGGCCTCCAGAGTCAGACATCCCTGGGACAGAATCCCTGGTGAGATTACTGGACAGATGCAGTCGGGGATGGGGTGGGGTAATAGGCAGGGCGTCTGGGGTTGTTTCAGAAGGGTGAGATGGTGAGTGTCTGCCCAAAGCCCCAAGCTGTCTTCGTGTCCCTGTGACACAGGAGTTAGGTACAGGTACCTGTGACATTTAGATTTCTGGTTTGGGGTCAAGCACACTTCTTATACATAAGGTGTTTCTTCTTAGAGGAAAATCCTGGTAATCAAGGCCACTCTAACCAGCGATGCCTCAGGCTGTAAAGGGCCTAAGTAGCAGCTACTCAGGTGTCCAGGCCTCTGAGCCCTGCACTGACTGACCTGCCCCAAACCACTAAGACCCATGTACAAAAGCCTGGAACTCACCCTAGCTCAGTGGTTCTCAACTTTCTCAACTCTGAGATTCTTTAATACAGTTTCCTCATGTTGTGGTGCTCCCCCCCCCCAACCAAACACGATTTTCTTTGCTACTTTATAACTGTAATTTTGCTACTGTTAGGAATTGCAGAGTAAGTATCTGATATGCAGGATGTACTTTCATTGTTACAAATTGACTCAAAGTCGTCACCACCCATAGGTTGAGAACCACTGCACTGGACCAAGTGGGTGGGAATCGGGGAGACTGAGGCTTGAGTATAATCTGGCAGTGGGTCTGTCTTTCTGTTTATTTAAAGGACACTTGGGGTGATTCAACAGAGAGGGGTATTCCTTTAGGGTCTGAGCCACAATCTTGGGGTGTGAACAGATCCTTAAGTAACCATGAAAATGTCGAAACTATTCTTTCGACCGTCACACCTCATCGTAGATCTCACTCCACCTCTGGATTTTACTCCTTTCCTGTTTGCCCACTTTAGATTTGCAGCTTCTGATCTTTTATGGGCATGGAAGCTGGAACACAGCACGCTTGTTAGCATGATAAAGTCTGAGGTCTCACCACTGTATAAAACACAGAAGCCCCTGTGTGTAGGCGTGTCCAGGATCCATGCTTGTGCCTGGAGTGGGGTGAGATGAGGGAAACTGCCGAGCAGGTCAGTTCAGGTCTAGCTAGTTTATCACAGGACGACCTGGGATGAGGATGTTCGGTGTAGAGGCAGGCACTGCATTTTGCCTACTAAGTTACTGTCTATTTGAGTGTGAAGAGTTCTCTGGAGGTTTGAGTGAGGGACCATCCTACAGTACTTGGAGGGATCTTGTTCCCATGCAGAATCTAACTTGAGTTAGAGTTAGAATTACGTCTACTTAATTCTATTTTAAGTAGAATTGGGGTGAACCTTAATTAGGTGCATTTTTCTTATTTATTTATTTTTTTTGGAGTATGGGAGTTTTTGTCTGTGTGTTTGTCTATGCACCAAGTGTGTGCCTGGTGCCCATGGAGACCAGAGAAGGGTGACAAATCTCCTGGAACTGGAGTTACAGATGTATGTGAGCTGCCACATGGGTGTTAGAAATTGAAGCCAGGTCTTCTGCAAGGGCAGATAATTCTTGAGCTAGCTTTGTGATTTCAATGTTATTTTATATGGAATTCTAGTCAGTTACCTAGGGTGGGATTTATTTTTATACCTGACGTATGTGAATCTATTGTACTGTATATGAGGGAGCATCCTAGTTGGATCATACTTTCTCCAGTCTTTTCAGTATTTCAGTCTTTTCTGGTCAAGAATTCTTCTACGTGCCAGGTGGTGTTGGTGGCGGCATACGCCTTTACTGCCAACACTCGAATCTGGAAGGCAGAGGCAGGAGGATCTGTGTGAATTTGAGGTCAGTCTGGTCTACAGAGCGAGTTCCAGGCACAGGCTCCAAAGCTACACAGAGAAACCCTGTCTCGAAAAACAACAACAATAACAACAACGACAACAAAGAATTCTTCTAGCACTGTTCTTAAACATTAAGTTTCTGCGGGGCTCTTTCTGCGTTCTGTCTGTTGTGTTTCTGTGATAAAACCACGCTTCTAAAAATAATTTATGGATTTGAAATTCCAGGGAGACCTTTCCTTTTTTATTTTTTTAAAATTA
>JAQHUG010000055.1:716565-729223 GCA_028555095.1 Dicrostonyx torquatus | reverse complement strand
CACTGCCCATTGAGAAGAGGAAGATGGCGGCTAAGATGGCAAAGAAATGAACTACTGGAAAATCTAATAAGGAAGTAGTCAGCAGGAAGTAGAGAGTTGACAGGAAGAAAAGCATCTGCTTGGCTGGGTGGAGGATGGGTAAAGAAAGGAAGAGTGGAGAATCTGCCCCTGCATTCCTTCGTAGAATCTGGGATTGAGGTTGCCGCTATTCCTTGCAAGGGGATCCTAGGAGAAAGAGCTGCTTCCTTTACCTCTCCCACCCACTACCTAGCAATGGAACCTTAGAGAAAGACTCACAGTAGGTTTTTAATTGTATAAATACAAAGTCAAAAGCCAAGAATGAAGGCCCACGGGGATAAAATGAGTAGATAACCCAGCGCAAGGAGGTATAAATTGGCTGGGCATTAGCTCTGTTAGACTTGTCCCTGTTATTGAAGAGTGGCTCCTAGGATGTTGACTCACATGTTTCTGCTTGTGCAGGTCTCTGTGTCTAGGACTGTGAGCACTGAGACCAGTTCTGGGAAGACACATGACCCTTGGGCAGAACCCTGTGCAGTGGCACTTGTGTAAAGTCGGTCACAGCTTAGAGGTGGTAGTTTGAATGAGCATGCTCCCCATAGACTCAGATGCTACTTGGTCCCCAGTCAATAAAGCTGTTTGGGGGAGGGTTAGGAGGTGGTCTGGCTGGATGAAGTGTCACTGGAGGCAGGCTTGGAAGTTTCAGAAGCCCTATGCTATTCCCAGTGCCTTTATTGCTTCTTGTTTGCAGAGATGTCTTAGCTTCTAGCTGTAGTCACCATGCCTGCCTACTGCCACACTTCCCTACCATGATGGTGACGGATCCTTGTCCCTCTGGAACTGTAAGCCCCAAATAAACTCTATCTTCTATAAGTCACCTTGATCATGGGGTTTTATCACTGCTGTGGAAAATAGCAATGCGTTGGAGGAATGACCATCTCAACTGGATCGGATGGGATGCGACCCAGAACACTGTTCACCATCGCAGAAAGGTGAACAAGATGGGTGCATTGCACACTCTGCTAATGACTGCTAAGACAGAAGACAGGCAGTGTCTGTCCTCGCGGGGTGCTCAGCGTGGGGGAGAGAGTCGGAATCTTCAGTTACTCAACCAGACTTGAGAGCTAGCATTGCTAACTGCTGACGACATATTTATTCTGTGCCAGGTTTTGTTGTGAATTTACTCGTTTAAGCCCTCTAGAAGTCCTGGGAGGAGATTCTCTTCATTCACAGATGAAGAAATGGTGACATAGGCCCTATGCTGGGCAGCACAATCAAGATGCAAAGAATTTATTTATTTATTTATTTTTATTTTCTTGGTTTCTTCAAGACAGGATTCCTCTGTGTATCCCTAGCTGTCTTAGAACTCACTCTATAGACCAGGGTGGCCTCAAACTCATAGATTTCTCTGCCTCTGCCTCCCGAGTGCTGGGATTAAAGGCGTGAATTACCATGTACAGCCCAGGTTGCAAACATTCTGAAGTATTTGAATTATCAAAGGAAATAGGTTCGCAAGGAACACCTCTGTTATAGTTGGACCTTTGTGCAGAGGTTGTTGAGAGTGTGGTTTCATCCATACTGTTAATATAAGGCAGGGGTGAGACAGAGAGACCCCGCTGTCCTGAGGGTACCGTGGCGGGGACACGCACTGTTAATCTTAGATGCTGCTGCTATTTAAATGCTCTTAGCTTTGTTTGAGTGGTGGTTAGGTGTAAGCATCCTATAATTTTGTTGTTTCCTGGGAATGAGTGAATGAAACTGTCAGGGGTAGGCCTCTCTGACTTTTGAGTGGCAATGGGCAGACCTTTTTACCTAACAGCCTAGAGTGGGTCATGGCTACCTGAGCGGCTCCTTCTGGAATTGGCTAGATCTTCATGGAAGTCCAGTTGTCTGGGATACTGACCACTCAAAAAAAACCCACAGCTTCAAGATACTGCAGCTGACGTCTCCATCTTAGCTCCACGAGGCCTTGACTTAGTCACAGCTGTTCTCACACCGCCTTTGGAAGGCTGTGTCCCAGGCAAGACAGGCTTGGTGCACCTTAGCTAAACCTGCAGATTTTCTTATTCAAGGCAGGAGGGGGAAATGCTTCCTCAGTAATGGCGAGAGGCCAGTGACTAGTGTAAATACAATCCCTCATTTTAATGCTGCGCTCTCTTCCTGACTATATACAACCAGGACGGGCAGCTTAGGTTTTGAGTAAGCCAAACAACACAAGGCCAAATAAGGGTTTCCGTTTCTTTGTACTAACGATTTTATAATCACGTAGAGAAGGCTGTGCTGGTCGCGTGACAAAAAGCCGTTGTGGTGTCCCAGGACCGAAGGGGGCAACAAGGAAAGATAGAAAGAGAAGGTGGAAGAGCCAGTCAAGACCACAGAAGGCAAAGAGCAGCACATGACACACACACACACACACACACACACAGACACACACACACACACAGAGACACACACACACAGAGACACACACACGCCTAGGCTGAGGAGATGCAGCACTTCCGGCTTTGATGGCTACAGTCACAGCTGCCGCTCGGCTGAGCAGCTCATGTTTCCCTAGCTGCCTAGTGCCAGGCTGCTCAGAGTGGTAAGCCTTCCTGGAGTATCTCGAACTTTGAAGTCCTTGGCTTTTGAGGCCAGGAGCCACAAGTCTCTAGTTCTTGCCTTAGAGCCCTAAGTCTGAGTCCATCGTTTCAACCCATAAACCTTCAGCATCCCAGGGCCCAGGACTGTCAGAAGAGCTGCCTTGTGCCTCCTTAGAATTTCTAACCAATGAGAGCACAGGGATTCGCTGACATCAGTTTCACTAGCTCCATCTTGCTGACAAGGGAACAGGCAGATGTTGGCGAAGCATTGTGTCCCAGGTCACTGGGAAACAGGAGTTGGGCCCATGAAAGGACTGTGGGCTGGAGTGGACTGGAACTGGATGCGCTGCCCAGCTGGATTTGGTTGGGCTGATCACTTTACCTTCATGCCAGCCCTGAGGTATTTTACCAGCGACATGAAGACACACACCATTATGACACTGATTTGATCCCAAAGGGTAGTATTGATTTTCTTGCCCTCTGCAACTAGAACACACATCTGACTGCTCTTCCAAGAGGTTTTGTTTTTTTGTTTTTTTTCCTGGAAGAGTAGAAGCATTTGCTGTGAGTTCCTCCCAGCTCCTTGGTTCATTAATCTTCTGATATGACATCTGGGCTTCAGACTGTGATCACAGACCTCTGGTATTGGTACCCAGGCATGAACTATTGTGTTCGCATCGGTTCCCGGATTAGGGAGGTACTTATGAAAAACCTAGGTATGGTCACTGGTTTCCCAGGGTAGCTCTTGACTCCTAGCTGGAAACCTTGGGTGATTTGAGTCTGACCTGGGCCTTACTTTTCCTAAACTTGAGATTGTTCTTAAGGTTCTTCTTTCTGTTTTTATTTTATGCTTTGGGGGTTTCCCCTGCATGTATATCTGTGCATTGTGCATATGTTGCACTGGTAGAAGCCAGAAGAAGGCGTCAGATCCTCCGAGACTGACTGGAGTTGCAGGTGGCTGTGAGTGGCTACATTGTGCGGGGAATCAAGCCTCTGGAAGAAGAACCCGTGCTCTTAACCTCTGAACCCTTGGTTGCTGTATAGTCCTGGCTAGCCTGGAGCTCAACAGAGATACACCTTTCTCTGACTCCTGAGGTCAGGATTAAAGGCATGCACCATCACACAGGGCTAGGTGTTTTAGTGGCATTTGAGCCTTCCTATCACTGTGCAGGTACCTCCCATTGGATCTTTAAGGTTATCTGTCCTCTGCTTTGCTTTTAGGAGCAGACAGCATAGCTAGCTGGTACTTTGTTTTGCAAAGTCCTGGGGTAATACTTTTGCTGTGCTAAACAAAACACATTCCAGCCTTTCTTTCCTTTTTCTTTCTTTCTTTTCTTTCTTTCTTTATTTCTTTCAAGAAGAGCATGAAAAAGGATAAGCACTCTGATAAGATGTTGACTTTGCTTTCCTAATTAAGTCTAGGGGAGAATCCTCCCTTAAAAGATGCCAAGAAAATGTATCTTCAGAATTAATTATGGTAGCTGAATCAGCTTTGGGTGAGCAATCTCTCTCCCCTTGTGTTTCTCTGCCTTGGATAATTTTTAATGAATTATTCATTCTACCAGCAGACTCTCTGCTCTGAGACACCACGCTAAATGCTGAGTGTTTGGAAATCATAATGATGATGGCCATCGGGAAGCGCTGGGACCCGGATCAATGTTCTCCATGTAGAAATGTGTGAGGAAGGTCCGTCCCTCATGCCAGGAGCAGACTGAGCGCGAAGATGTAATGATACCGGAAAATTGGAATATCTTTGAGAGAAATCTCCATTACTCCTTTCCTAACTTCTGGAGAGACTGAGGACCTTGGGGAGCTGGGGTCCTCAGAAACTCAATGACCACCAAAGCCGGTCCAAGCTAGTATATAACAGGTCCGTGTCCCTCAAATAGGAAGGATGGAATACACAGACCACAAAGGCTGAGATTCAGAAGTATTTTATTATAGGGAGCTGAGGAGCAAGAAGGCAGAGGAGTACAGCAGGAGAGGGGCCTGGACATAAGGTGGCATCGAGGACTTTTGTGTCACTAGGATTCTACTGTATGGATGGGTTGGAATGGTCGGTTCAGCTTCCATTTCAGGTGCTGAGCTACCTTGAAGCTTCAGTGATGTCCTCATTATGGTTTCCAGGAAAGGGAAACGAGGTAAAGATAGAACAGATGCCTCTTCTGCTGCCTGGCTCTCTGGCCAGGGATCAGTCACGGCGTGTGTGTGTATGCATGTGTGTGTGCATGCATATGTGTGTGCATGCATGTGTGTATGTAGGAAGAAGACAGGAACAGGCTTGAGGGACCGCTAGCCATCCTTTGCCACGGGCCTCCACACCAACTCAACCCCAGCCCATGCAGCTGCTGTTCTGCAGGTGTCTGCTCCTGTCTGTGTGTCCTCTTGGAATTCCAGGCTGCAGCCTCAGGTCTTGGGCATAAAAGGCACTCAACATGTTTCTCTTGACAGATTGACGAGTACACAAATGATGGATCGCCCTCAAACTTAATAGCCTCTTGAGCTGGCATCATGGTTCATAAATGTGCGTGGTTTGTATATATGAAGACTTCCAACATGGAAAAGCAAAGAGAGACTTTGGAAGTGAAGGAACATCTAGTCAGAGCAAGTCTTGACGATGTCCTGCACTGGCTACCAAAATAGAATTGGACGCACCTGTGTACTATTTCAGCATGAATCTCTTAAGCCCCTCACTCACAACTATATTCTAGAGACCCTCTCTTTAGTGATGAACCCCCACCCCATACTAGGTTCATAGTGGCCACTGTGGTTGGTCAGGAACCCCCTTCCAGGCCCATTTGCCATTAAAGAGAAGTAAAGGCTAGTAGCATCTTGCTAGCTATGAGGTGTTTCTGCAGTCCCTCACTACCATCTAGCCAGGGCCCTCCACCTTAGCCCTATTGGCATTGTGCACCAGATCTTTCCTTATTGCCGAGAGCTGCTCTGTGTTCTGTAGGCTGCTTAGCTGCACCTCTGGCTTTTATCAGTTAGATGCCAGAAGCACCACCCGTGGAAGAAAACAATTTCTCCAGACCTTGCTAAGTGTCTCTGGGGAGCACCCCTACCACCCTGAAGTGAGAGAGCTTCATTCTGGAAATCCCCTAATGAAGCGAGTAGGAGCAGGCACTATTGCCTCAGCCCCATGTAAGCATGGCTCACTGGCCGCTATCATTTCTGACAAGGTGTCTGCCTGCACCTCAGTTATGGTTAAAGGGAACATGGTTGTGAATGCTATTGGAGCTGTCACCGGCCGCCACCCCCACCCTCAGGCATAAGGTCAGGTTAATGGGACGGGGTGAGCTGTTCAGGTTGCTCAAAGTTCCAGCAAGATTGATTCATCCTGTCACACCTGGCGGCAGACACAACAGTGTCCTAGTCACAAGTGTAGGTCTCTCCCAGCAAGGCCCCTTAGAAGGCGGTCACAGAGACCTCACCAGTGACATGAGGTAGAAAAGCCAGTGTCCCACTGAGTCCCTGTAGCTATTGGAAGCATTGGCGGGACTGTGGCTGACCAGTGGGGCTGGGCTGGAGCACTCAGCCAATAGGCAGCGAGCATTGTATGGGCTTTTGTCTTCCTCCCCTCCAGCTAAGCAGGACGACAGCATTGCACAGTGTATATAGCTTTCACACTCCAGAAAGTGATGACTGGGGAGGGCTTCTGTGTCCTGTCTGCTCTCTTTCTGGGTTGCACGCAGAAGCCTCGGAGGTCATCAGAATGGAGAGCATTGGTTCTGTTTTACAAGGGAGGCCGTTGAGACCAAGGCTCAGTAACTTTCCTATGGAGGTGAATTTCAAGTGAGTTGGTCCACAGACCTTCTGAGTCTAAGCGTTCTTTCCACTCTCAAAGAATGAGATTTAAAATGAGGGCTGGGGTCGATGGGGGTTCGGTGCTGTTGACCCCCCCCCCGGTTGTTTGCCATGGTGAGCTCTGTCTCTCTCAAGGGACACGAGGGGAGGGCAACACAATGTCTACATGATGTCTGGCACTGGTTCAGGCCCCACTGCACGAGGGCTACAATTGTCCCTGCAAGTTTTGTGTCTCTGCTGGTCAACACAGCTGGCTCTGTTCACTGTAAACTAGGGATGAGTTTCTCATGGAAGAATAAGTCTTGTTTTTCTTTTTGAGAAATGTGATTAAAATCTATGAACACATCCCTGATTCCAGAGAGGAGATGGCCCCTGCTGAGCTGTTTGCCTGCAAATGTGGCCTCAGATGCCTTTGAGTATTCCCTGTTTGGAAAGTGGTTCCTTTTTCTACAGAAGAATTATTACTTATTAGTTTAGCCATTTTCAATGAGGCAAACATTTATAGCTCCATAAACTAACAAGAGGATAAAATAAAAAGAGGGTACAGAGAGTGCGGATCCCATTTAGAGGGAGGGAGAGGGTCACCTGTGTCTCCTGATAGCCCCAGATGTTGAGGGATGGGAGGATAGTGGATGGTGTGGCTGAGCATCCGGGCTGGGGCTCTCAGCCAATAGGCAGCAAGCATTGTATGGACGGTTGCCTTCCACATAGTCCTCTCATAAGCCTGTGAGGGAGAGTTACCTCCGAAAGGCCTGACAATGCTACACCTCCACCTCACCCCTGGGGCTTACATAGCACAGAAGTTCCTTTCACACAGACACCACAGATCCGTGCCTTGTGTAGCATCGTGGCCATCTAGCAGATGGACAAGATGGAGCCCAGATGGACAGGTGGAAGGCCTTAAGCAAATGGAGCTGACATTTGCTGACAGTAGTATGGAAGGCCTGCCTTTTCTACAGCCTCATAGAGAGGTGGGTCACTGGAAGCGAGGGTTGAGATGGAGGACAAACCGTTGGCCTTGTGCTGGGAGACCAGCTCTTGACAGACTGTCTGAAGAAACAAGCTTGTGACACTTGGCATCCGGCTCTGGAGGATCCAAGGCAAGGAAGATGGAGACTAACCAGAAAGGTGGAGGAGCCAAAGGGATGAGCATAGGCAAGGAAGGAAGGGGCCCCTAAGAAGTAGGTGGCCGAGCGGAGTGCTGGTCATCACATGGTTATGACTTGGTCTTCTGGAGGGATGCGAATACATGCTCACCCCAGCTCGGCCATCAACCATGAACTGAAGTAATGACTCCACCAGAGTCCAACTTGGGGTTACTTCAGGAGCATGGGTGACGCAGAGGCGGCCACATCATCCCAGCATGGGTATCGACTCACGACAGTTACATCCTAGGACTTCCAGCCAAAGTCTCCTCTTTACACAGCCATCCTTGCTGCTTATTTATAGCCCTGGGGGGTGGGGTGGGGTGGGGTGTGAATCCTGTAAGCTTCAAGTACTGAGACTTGGGAGTTTATTTTCTGAGTCTTCGGGAACCTCCATCTATGACGGAAATATTTTAGTCAGAGGACATTGCTACAAAGCATCATGCTGAAAAGGAGAAATGGAGGCTGAGTGTTGGTCCAAGCACCTTCTGACTAGAATAGCCAAAAGGGTCTCAAGGAAAACATAAAAGAAGAGTTACCAGGAAGTTGTTTAACTCCAATGATGACAAAACTCACTGAGAGACTCCTGGAATCACATCCTCTAAAGCCAGGAACAGAGGCCATTTTGGTCCACACTAGGATTTGTTGTCTCCCCTTAGATCCACAAACAGAATCTCAGAGGGCATTAACTGCTGTCAGTAGGTTGGCAGGGTCACGGTGTCTATTTAACCCTTTGGATGACTTGAAACGTCCCATTTCTCTGATAGGGTTAATCTGAATATGTTTCATGTAAGAGAAGTCCATTTTTCTCTTGGTCGTCTTTCGATCTTATCCACAAATATGAACTTCTGACTTTGGGAACATTGGAAAGCCACCCCGACCTGCTTTAACCTCCCTCTATTTAGTCACTGTCCCTGCAGCTGGGAAGATGCACTTAGGTGGCCTGGGAGGGTTGGTAAAGATTGAATTTGGTCGTAGAGGTCTTTCCTGGGTCTTTCTATCAGTCCATCCTTCTTCCTCTTCTTCAAAGTAATTATTTTTATTTTGTGTTCACTGGTGTTTTGCCTGCACATATATCTGTGTAAGGGTGTCAGATCCCTGGGATAGAAGTTACTTTATGGACAGGGGTGAGCTGCCATGTGGGTGCGGGAATTGAATGTGGGTCCTCTGTAAGAGCAGTCAGTGCTCTTAATTTCTGAGCCATCTTTCAAGCCCCCAGCCCATCCTTCTAAAGGTAGTTTTTCCTTTCCTTTCAGAGAAGAAAGCACACCTAGATGGTGCCCAAGCCAGTTTTAATGGTTCACAGTAATCTTCTTGGTTCTCTTTATGATCGACAGGTAAGTGGGTCCCAGCTGTCTTCCAGTTGTTTGAGTGTCTGCTATACAGACCTGTCTTGTGTGTACTTCGTGGGCTTCCTGGAGAAGGTGCCCACTATGCTGTGATCAGGGTGTATGGAAAGAGTTCTGTTGAAGGGTGCTGCATGAGCAACAGCGAGGGAGGAAGAGAGGGGTGAGGCAAGGGTGCTGTGGTCAGGCGTGACTTGTTGGAAGTCACCTTTCTGTCCCTTCAACAGGTATCTGAGTTATTTATAAAGAACAAAAGGCTGACTTGGGCTCATGATTTTCAAGGTTCTGGTCCAGGATTAGTTGATTCCTGTCACCTTGTGATGAGGGTATACAACAAGGTGGGGTGTTCACAGAGGAGCAGGACCTGCCACCCATAGCTGGGGAGCAAAAGTGCAATGGTATGGAGGTAAGGAAAGGCACAGTCTCCCTCAAGGCATACCCTCCATGACCCAAAGACCTCCTCTCTGCCCACCTCCCAATGGCTTCATCACCTCCCGATAGCACCACCATAGGGCCCAGGCTTTGCCACAGGAGCCATTGGCAGACACTTAACATACGGACTCAAGCAGCATCATGGGCCTTTAGATGCTGCGCTCTGGAGCTCTGACTCTGTCCTGTAGATTAATGAGTTCTGAAATGTGTCTTAGAAAATTAACTGTACAAAAAGTCAGTTCTTAAACACTTCCTTGGCAAATGCCATGCACAGGCAGTGTAGTCCTTGAAAGATTTTAAAGAGGAGAGCAATTCTGTAGGATCTAAATTCCATAAGGCTGAATACAGGAAGTGACCGGATAAGGGCTGCAGGAATCCAGGGGAAAGTGCTAAGGACATCTCAAACACTAGGGAATATCGGATACAGATGAAGAAAATGACTTTGGAGATATTTATATCAAATAATTGGAATCTGGGGGTCAAGTGGATGGGATGAATAAAAGGGGGAAGAATTAAGGATGGTTTCCACGTGTCACCAGGTAGGTGGCAATGCTGGGTAAGAGATATGCTGAGCCCGGGGAGCCAGTGGAGTATCCAGGTGGAGGGTGTCCAGGTGGAGGGGTGTCCAGGTGGAGGGGTATCCAGGTAGAGGGTGTCCAGGTGGAGGGGTGTCCAGGTAGAGGGGTGTCCAGGTGGAGGGGTGTCTAGGTAGAGGGTGTCCAGGTGGAGGGGTTTAATTGTGTTCTCCACCGTGGCCTGAAAGGTCACAGAAGGCACATTTAATAATTTGTCTTTTCTTCAGGGACAGATGATAGATGAGACACACTAAAGGGTCTCACCTCCCTGAAGCATGTCGCCACAGTAGCTCTGGACTCCTTGAGCTGAGGATTCTCAGAAAGGCAGAGGCCACCTCAAATCCCTAGAGGTGAGGGCTGCTGGGTCACAGCAGGGGCTAGTGTGACTCCAAGGTGAGGCCAGGCAGGAAGAACTCAGGATTAAGAGCTAGCTCACGTGTGTGGTGCTGGCTCTGCCATGTCCTTGGTCTGGGACTTCAGTGAAATGTCTTGTTTGGATTTTCTGACCCTTGTTCTCTGGGAACGTGACGATTGAAGTATCTATTTCCCAGGATCATTGGAAGGTTAACTAACGGCCATTGAAAACCTTAACCACAAAATCTGTGCATGAATAGAGGTTCAGTACACGAACACTCCCATTTGCATGTTTGATTACTCTTGTCTGGAATGTGCCTTTTCAAAGGATGTTGACATTCCTGTGACATTCGGTTTCTAAGCCAGCATCTGCTAGGCATGTCCACGTGACATGGAAATTCTGCCTCTGATCCCAGTAGGTAACTAGAGGAGTTTGGGAATGGCCAAGGGCATATGTTAATCATATCCCAGAAGGGCTGACTGGGCAGAGTGAGGCCTTAGGAAGCGCTTCCTGAAGGCTGTAGAAGATGCTGTACGGCAGCAGGAACATCCCATGCACTGGACGTGGCCTGATCCCGAGTCCTGACATCCTTTCCTATGGGAATAAATGGAGGCTCAGGGAGGTTCCAGCATCCCTCACAAAGATACAGCTGCTGCTTGGCACGGGGACTTCAAAAGCTATTTCTGGGATGAACTGGAGATTGCTGTCTGGCACCTTCAGAGTCTGGCCCTTCCCACCTTACTGCCATCCACCCTCCCTCCTTGCTCTGAACACTGTCCTGAGAGCTGCCCTCATTCCCACAGCCCCTGACTTGGACACCATCAGTGGCCTCTTCTAGCATATGAAGGGGCTCACATGGGATCTGAGGCTGTGCAGATCCTGACCTCTTCAGACAGCACTTTCCACCCTCCCAAAGCCCTGGATGAGCGTATTCTTTCCTCCTGCAATCCTTGAGGTTTTATACCTCCATGCCTTGGTTTACCTCTGTCTGTTTTTAAAAATATTTGTTTTTATTGTATGTGTGTGAGTGTTTTCCTGCTTGTATGTGTATGCACCACATGCCTGCAGTGGCCACAGAAGCCAGAAGTTGTTATTGAATTTCCTGAAATTAGAGTTAGAGATGGTTCTGAGACACTACATGCATGGCTTGGGAACTGAACCCAAACCCTTTGGAGAGGCAGTAGGTGCTCCTAACTGTTGCTCCATCTCTCCAGTCCTTTCCTCTGTCGGTTCCTCATTTCCCCTCTGTGTGGGAAGTACTCTCTTGTGACTGCTTTCGGAGTTCTAACAGAATACCATCTCTTAAGAAGGAACTGTACCCCAATGCCACATACACTGCCTGTCTGAAGTTGTTCCTTCATGCCAGCTGTAGAGTGAGGTCACTGTGCTCTTCCAGGGTTGCAAAATGGGACTGATTTGCCCTCATGTTCTGTGCTTCTTAGCTCAGGGCCTGGCTTGGAGGAGGTGATTAATATGCTCTGGATGGTGAATGAGAGAATAAAATGGATGAACGAGCCCTCTAGGGGTTGGGGGGATGTAGGGCATATGGGGTGGTTTCTCTTGCCTTCTCTCAGAGCCTCACAGAAGGATATGGCAGAGGAAAGCTGCTCACCTCATGGTATCTAGGAAGCAGGGGTGGACAGGAGAAGAAGAAGGTGTGGGGTTGGAGAACAGATATACCCCTCAAGACTGACCCCAATGACCTATTTCCTCCAACATGGTTCTATCTTATTCCTTGTTGGAATCAGGGCCCTTATGCTCCAGTGTCTGTTGGTAGAGAGCTGCTTCTTGGTTCCCGGCTACTTAGCCCAGAAATACTCACACAGAAACTGTATTAATTAAATCACTTCTTGGCACATTAGCTGTAGCTTCTTATTGGCTAACTCTTATATATTAATTTAACTTGTCTCCATCAATCTGTGTATCGCCATGTGGCAGTGGCTTACCAGCGAAGTTCTTTCTGGCTCTAGTGGGGCTATATGCCTTCTCTCTGACTTTACCTCCTTTCTCCCAGCATTCAGTTTAGTTTTCCATGCCTACCTAAGTTCTGCCCTATCACAGGCTCAAGACAGTTTCTTTATTAACCAATGATATTCACAGCATACAGAGGGGATTCCCATATCACCTCCCCTTTTCTGTTTAAATAAAAAGGAAGGTTTTAACTTTAGCATGGTAAAATTACATACAACAAAACAGTTATGAAGAAAGAATGACAGTTACAATATTTATATCTACTTTATATTTTATCAAAATTAAGGAAAACTATAATTATAACTATAAATTCTTCAACTCCATCAAAGACTCCAGAAGGGTATAATCTTACCTAAATGAACAATAAATTCATTGTAAGCAACTTCCAAAACTCTAGAAATGACAGAGACATCTCACTGCCTGGACA
>JAQHUG010000055.1:691621-708328 GCA_028555095.1 Dicrostonyx torquatus | reverse complement strand
GCAAAGTTCCATCTGGCTCCAGTGGGGCTACACGCCTTCTCTCTGACTCTGCCTCCTTTTTCCAGCACCCAGTTTAGTTTTCCCTACCTACCTGAGTTCTGCCCTCTCACAGGCTCAAGACAGTTTCTTTATTAACCAATGATATTCACAGTATATAGAGGGGAATCCCACATCAAGTGTCCTTTCAATAGCTTCACCATCTGTGTACCAGACCTTCAACACATGAGCCTTTGGGGGGGCACTTTATATCCAAGCACAACATAGGGCACTATGTAGACTTTTTTTTGATGAAAGGAACTAAATGCATTTGAAGTGCTGAGAAGAGTGGCCATGGAGGTTAGGAGGGAGTCTGGGCTTTGACAGGGAGTTTCTGGGCAGGGGAAAACCTGGCCAGCCTGGGGACAGTCACTGTGCTGTGTGCTATGGGTGGACATTACCATGCCTGGTCATAGTAATGAATACCTGGGATGTGCTTGAATTTATAACTGGGTTCATTTGATCCTCATCAAAACTTATTCAAAGCGGGTTTCATTATCAGCCTCATTGATTATGATCTTTACTTTTCAGATGAATAGAGGTGAAGCCATTTGCTCATCTACCTCGGAGGTGAGTGTTTGAGCTGGAAGTTAATTCTGTTTGATGCTAGTGCTGTGCTGAATCGCCTCACTAAGTCACATGATGTCCAGCCAAGTCACACCTTCACTTGCTCTGGAGTCTCACTTAGAGCTTACCCCAGAGCCAAGGCTCTAAAGCAGACAGCAATCTGGGAGGTGCCAAGTGGACAGATGCTGTGTGGACAGCCTGAATCCCTGCATGCATGTGCATGCTGCCTGTGTGTGATGAAGACTTTGTCACAAGGTCACAGGAATGGCCCATCACAGATGTCCAGGCTCCTTCCCATCAGTGATTTCTCTGGATGCTCTCTCCTCCTCCTTGGTGATGGTGTGCCCATCCAATATGATAAACTGAGAAGCAGCTCACTCAAGTAGTCACTTGGTTAAGTGACAGGACTCAGAAGTCAGCCAATAGTTAATTCCTCCTTATGCAAAGGTTGTGATATGTGAGTGTAGTTCAACTGTGGTGTCCCCTTCCCTGTCCAGAAGAGGAGGATGGAATGTCAGGAGCCGTAGTAACCCCTTCCCTGTCCAGAAGAGATTGATGGAACACCAGGAACTATGGTAACTCTTCCCTGTTCAAGAGAGGAGGATGGAACACCAGGAGCCATGATAATCTCTTCTGTGTCCATGTCCTCTGGGAAGCAGATCTGCTGAAATTAAACCTCAGAATCAGCTAGGCTTGGCAACTATCTCAGTATCTGTAACGTGAAGGAACCCCAAGAGTGTTGTGATCGTTCATACGACAAGCAGTCCCTCCAAGCATGCTTTCCCAGTCAGTCTTCATTCATGGGTAGAGCAGAGCTTCCATCAGCAGGTGTACCCAAGATGAAGACTGGGGGAAATTTTCTGATTTTGCCTGGTTGGTTTTTCTGTATTTATCAACAAATAAGTCACTTCGGCCCCTGGAGACTTCAAGGGGAGCAGAAAGAGGCCATTAGCAACATTCCTTCAATATCGAACAAAACAGAAGGTATCAGGAGTTGTGCTATCTGTACTCCCGCCTTAATGGTTGGAGCAGAGTTAGGGTAGGTAAAGGGATCCTCAAGTCCACTTTGGGGTGCTGATCTTTAGGCTTAAATAGAGGAAGAATTGGAGTAAGAGACAAGTTTCATAATTAAGCAGGCCTGGGAAAGGTCACTGTCTCATCTCATATCTCACTCTGCAGGCTGGTCGCAGCATCCCTGCTGTGCTTGCTTGATGGTCACTTCTGCTCCAGGCTGCAGCCCCACTGTCACAGACGATTGTCCCATCTAGGGGCGTGAGTTCCATGGGGTTCTATTCCCGGAATCCAAGGTGATAGCTGGTTTAGGATAATGACTTCTCTCATGCCTTTCTACTTGAGGTGGTTGAGCTAGGTCAGAGAGACACTCCCTGAGTGATTAACTGGCCTATTCAGAGAGTGAGCCAAAGAAATCAAGGCATTCGGAATGAAGGCACATGCCAGGCTTTTTTTTTAAAGACTTGTTTTAGTGGTGTGTGCCAGTGCATATGTGCAAATGCACACACACGAGTGCAGGTGCCTGCAGAATCCTGAAGAGGGCAATGAATCTCCTGGACCTGGAGTCATAGGCTGTTGTGAGCTGTCCTACATGGATGCTGGGACAACTCAGGCCTTCTATATAAGATTAGTCGAGCCATCCCTCCAGCCCGATGCCAGGATGTTGATTTTGTTTGAGTTTTGTTCTGGGCCCCAGTGAAGTTCAATGCTTTTTAGCTCTAGTGCACTAGGCCTCAGCCATGAATCTAGTAGTGAACGAGGAAAAGACGTCCACCCTCTCATATAATACTAGGAAAATATTAGGTTAAATAAATGTAACCAGCAGTTATTGTTTTGAAAACACCGAAGTGTCCCTAGATATTATCTCTGTTCTATAAAAAGGAGCTATATTGAAATATAGATTACCCACAGTAAAATTCATCGCTTGTGTGTGAGTTTTGGCAAATGAATGCTGTCATGAAATCCCAGCACCACTTACTGAGGAGAAAAGCATCGAGCATTTGAATAAAACTGCTTTGCTTGGTGGGAGCTTCAGGATCACTCTGTCTGCAGGGATTTCCTTCACTTGCCTTAGTTCAGCAGAAGTTACATAGTAGGGCAACACATGCCACAACCAGGTTATGGAGCAGCATTCACTGGCAAGAATGACCGGCTTGAAGTCACGAACACGTTGCTCACGCCAGAGTTGTGTTCACTAGGCGCTCACCACATCCCTAAGCCTTCTCCGCTGGCTTCCATTCCCCTCTCAGCCACCTTTAGGTAACACTTTACAGTTTAGAAAGGGCTTTCACAGCCCTTCATTTGCTTATTTAATCTCTTCCTGCTTGCCTGAAGCAAATCAGACCCTCAGATGACTTTCCATAAGAACACTCTTCCTGGCCAAGAAACAGCTGTCCCGATGATGAGGCGGCCGCTCCATGGGCACCAGCTGGAACCTGCTGGCACCTATCCATCATACTGTGGTTTCCATACTCACTGAAGTTACACAGCAGAGGAAGAAGGGAGTGGATCCAGCAGTCATTTGAAACTCTGGCTTCCACAGCCAAATCCCTGCTGCTCCGGTTGGGACTTGGGGGGAAGTGAAAAGGCAGAGTGGAATATGAATCCAGAGTGTGTCCCCAGAAAAAGTCCTTGCTTTTGTTTATTAAAGCCTAGCTGTGGGGTTTAAGGAAACTTTCAAAGAGAGTAAAAAACAGAAAAGGGAAGGTGATTCCCCCTGCAGAGATGGGATGGGAGAGGCTCCCCTGTGAAGTCAGGTTACCATTGTTAGATTAAGGACATGTGAGATGACTTGGGAATTGGAGAACGTGGGTCCCAGTGCTGATTGTGGTGTCAAGTGATGTTTGCCCTTGAAGAGGCTTTTCGCCTTCTCTGATCTCTAAGTATGTCATTTGCAAAAGGTAAGTTGATGACCATGACAGATGCATGCTCCCAGAACTGACTTCTAGGACTCTCTCTTCATCAGTATTCTGTTGTTGTGAAGAGACACCATATCCATGGCATCTCTTATAAAAAGCAAAACGGTTAATAATTTGGGAACTTGCTTACTGTTTCAGAGGTTTAGTTCTTTATCCTCATGGAGGAGAGCATGGTGGTACACAGGCAGACTTAGTAGCTGAGAGTTCTATGTCTGGATCCAAAGGCAGCAGGAAGAGAAAAACACAGGGCCCGGCTTGAACATTTGAAGCCCCAACGCTCACCCCAGTAACATACTTCCTGTGACAAAGCCACACCTAATCCCTCTCAAGTAGTGCCACTCTCTAATGACCAAGCATTCAAATATATGTGCCTATGGGGACCAGTCCTTTTCAAACTACAACAGTCTCCATGGGATGGGAGCTGGGGAAGTGTGTTTGAAGGGCCCAAGAATAAAAAAATAAAAATATAGATTCAAAAAATAGAAATGTAAAAATAAAAAAATATATAAAGTTGTAAGCCTAGGAGAATGAGAACAGACTGTCAGCAGCTTGAGGATTAACTATTAACAGTGGGTTATTTTGATTTATAATCCATAGCTCTGTTTACAAGGCCAAGCATCTCTCTGCAAACTGAGAGCTAGCCTACAGATAGGAGCTGAGTCAATTTTTAGGAAATATATATAAGATCTCTGGGTCCCGCATTATCCCTGCTAGGTGAAACTGGCAGCATCAAAGGGGAGACCAAAGGGCTTCAGTAAACACTACCTGGAAGTACCAAAGGACAATAGATTAAGTACAAACACTAGTTTAACTGAGAAACTCTATTAATGAGATTGTAAAGTAAGGCAATCTGTATCTGAATTTTACCTCGAGATTGTAAAAATTTCTTTGTTCAGACCTAATGCTTTGTGCCCCTACTATAAAAAGGCAGGTTCAGAAACCAGCCTCTGCTACAGCCTTACAAAAAAAAAAAAAAAAAAAAACCAAAAAAAACCAAAACCAAAAAAAATCTTTGGCTGTGGTCTCAGCTAGCTGATAAGCTTCTTGTGCCCCATGGAGACATTTAATTTTATTTTTTTCTGGATTCTGGTTTCTGGAATAAAGTTTGTTTCTAGTTTATTAGACTTTGTTGGTCTGTCCCCATTTTTGTGTGACTCCCCTGGACCCAACAGTGTTAGCTAACTAGTTGATTTTCTCACTGTTGTGACCAAAACAGTTTTTAAAAGGCGGAGTCTATTTTGATGCACTGAAGGTGCAGCCCATCATGGCAGAGAAACAGTGTCTAGAGCATTGGCTAGCTGGTCACATGTGGCATCCGGAGCCAGGAAGTAGACAGATGAGTGCGTCTGTGCAGCTCACCCTCTGCTTCCCATTTTATTTATCAGCCCAAGACCCCAGCCTCCAGGATACTCCTGTCCCCTCTTCAGGGGGGCCTTTCTGTCTCAGATCTTTCTGGAGTCACCTGAGGGTGAGTCTCCATGGTAACTCTAAATCCAGTCAAATCTACAATGCTGTTTAACTATCACAGAAATGTAGTGTGGCAGTGTATCCTTGTCCTGGAAGCCTTTCTGTCCCTCTGCACAGGTGAGCCATAGGAGGAAGATGTCCCATGCCCGTCAGCTGGGAATCAGAAGCCCTGGGCCAGTTCTATGCCTTGTTTTGTTCGCTCAATCACTCGCCCGCTTGCTCACTCAGTGGGGGCTTGTTGAGGACCTACTGTGTACTGGTGCAGTCGAGGCTATACAAAGGGACCGCTCTCCCTGCCTGAAAGGTGACATGTAGCACGGGAGAGGAAATCAGGGCAGCAGCTGGCTGGATTTCAGCAGCTTTTAGAGCACTGGCTATTGTTGCTATTTACAAAGTCATTACTATGTGATGCCAAGGCTGGGGATATTAGACAGTAAATGAGGCAGGAAAGGCCAGGGAGAAACCCTTGGGAGAGACTTGTAAAGGAATCTGAGACCCTGACAGGATTTTCGGGCCACCAGGCCATCCTCTGGAGGGGTGGCACCAGATCCGGTGAGCATGTGTCTCTGCCTCCCAGGCACAGGTGCTTCCCAGGAAGGATGAGAGGAGTGGACAGCACACCATTTATGCTGCAGGGAACAGTGTGTTAGGGGGCAGTGCAGCTCCTCTGCCCTAGAGGAGTCTAGGTGTCACAAATTCCTAAGGACTTGTCATTTAAGGGGCAGAACTGTAACTATTCCTGCAGTTGTAACTCGGGCCTTTCCCCTGCAAAGGCAGAGTGCTTGACAATTTGACAAAGGCTATCTGTGAAGTGGTGGCCACATGTGCTTCTTATTCGCTGTTCAGAACCTTTGACCATGGAACTCCAGGTAGTCAGGCACCAGAGCTAACAAGGAGGCTTGCTCCAAGTTAATAATGTCACTTGTAAACCAGTCTCGCTTAGAATCATTTGTAAATTTCAGGCATTACTACAAACATTTCATAGATGCTACCTTACTATCATATCCATTTTGCATACAGAGAAACTGTGGTGTGGTGATGGAATGGCCCACGGTCCCACTGAGGGGTGAGGAGGGCCATGAGAAAGTGACACCCCAGAGCCCTGGCATGCTCCCGGATGTATGCTGATTCCAGGCCTAGCAAAGGAGAAGCCTGGCAATGTGAGGGTTCGAAGGGTACCCTATCCGGGCTTCCAGGCTCTTGTGTCCTGCAACAAGGAATTGAGCAAGACACAGTGTAAAGCAATGCAAAATACTGAAAAGTAAAGATGAGGGACTGGTGCGATGGCTCAGTGGGTAAAGCGATTGCTGTATAAGCCAGAGAGTCTGAGTTCAGATCCCCAGGGCCCAGGAAAAAGGTGTGTGTAGTAGAGCATGAGCCTGGTGCTAGGGGCGGAGACAGAAGGGTGTGGACCAGTGCTGATCAGCAAATGTAGCTGAATCGGTGAGCTCTAGGTTCAGGGAGAGACCCTTGACCAGAGAGAGAGAGAGAGACAGAGAGACAGAGAGACACAGAGAGAGCAAATGAAACTCTGGCCTCCAAACGTATGCACCTGCACATACAAATGCACACATGCATACCTACACATAAATAAGAAAAAGCAAGAACAGTTTCTAAGAGTATTGAATATTCTTCTTGACACAGCACAGTCAGGGGAGCTCCATAGTCCAGCGGTCCAGCAGCTCCCCAGCCTGGGGAAGCTGGCCTGCTACTCACACCCGGCCACTCCATCAGCTCCTCAGGAGTGGAGACTTTCCCCTCCTCCTCAGCTGTTTAAAGTCTGTGAGATTCACAGGGCAATCCTACTAAGGGACCATGAAAAAACAACAACAACACAACAACTAATCAAATGCTTTACAAATATAAACTAAATGGAACAAATCACATTCCCTCCATCTGAGTTCCCTTCCTCGTGGCTCATTTTGACATGCAGGAAATGAATTGCCATCTACTCCTCTAAACCAGCTGCTCCCCGCCAGACCATGTGGATCACGACTAAATGGAGATGGCCATCTGTTCTAGGGTGAAAAAAAATCAAATTAAGCAATATATGAATCAGACAAAATCAGCCGTCAGATCCTTAGAATTCTGTAACCGCTGAAGGAAATGTGGAGTTATGGCCTCTCGTGGCACAGTCCTCTAAGCACGAGGCTGCAAGTACAGCTGAAGCCCAGCCCTCGCCTGCAGCAGGGCAGTTTTGGGAGGAGCCCTGGCACACCCCAGTGACAGACACTCTTCCACTGTCCATCCTGTCATAGTTTCTGAAGGCATTCACATACTGCTTGCCCCTGTGGACAGCCCATTTGCTAGACAACAGCAAGAGCAACCAAGCTAAGAGCCGAGGCCACCGGTCTTCAGGGCTGCAGAGTAAATGTCTCCTTATTAGGTGACTATCCCCAAGGAGTTATGTTTATTCCAAAGTGCAGAGAGGCTCAGCTCCAGTGACCACTGGCTTTGCAAGATCAATGTTTCTGCCTTTTCCGGGATACCCTATAAAACTGGATATTCTTCCTAGAACATTTTCTTTGAATGTGGTATCTGTGTGGGATGTATGTATGTATGCTCTCCTGAGCATGCACACACAAAGCTCAGACATAGACACAGAGTGTCTTTTACCATTCTCCACCTTAGTTTTTTGAGTCAGAGTCTCTCGTTGAACCTGGAACTTGTGGTTTCAGTTAGACTGACTGGCCAGCAAGCAGCCGAGGATCCTCCTGCATCCCCTCTTCCTCAGGACTGGGATCGCAGACATGCACCACCCTGCCAGGCTTTTCCAGGAGTTCTGGCAGTCTGAACTCAGTCTTCATTCTTGTGTGCAAACACTTTATTGACTGAACCATTTCCCCGCCAGCTCTCTGCAGAACAATTGAATGGGAACGCAGGACCTGCCCACTTTTCTGCAATGAGAACACAGGACTGTGACATCATGCCCAGGTTTCTGTGTCATGCCTTGCATATTGTAGAAACTCAGTAAATGAGCGTGGAATGTGTGGAAGAATTCATGGATCACCTCAGCAGGACCCTGCCTCCTTTTTAACATACACCCTCTGAACTGTAGAGCAATAGTTGGTTAGGCCAGTTGCTCGCCATCTAAAACCCTAAGTGTAGAACGTGCTTATCCAGGGTCTCTAAATAAATACACTGCTTCTCTAACATGCCTGCAGAGAAGCAACATGGCTCCATATTTGCCAGCCCAGGGACTGGGCAGATATAACAACCTTTCTAAGTGGGAAGGGTAAGTACCTCTATTCTAGCCCACAATTTAGAAAGGGGGTGCATTTTCCCACATGTCTCCTCAGTCAGGTCTTTTTCTTTTAGAGACTGTATTTATGCATCTAGCCCTCAAAGTTTAATGGTTTTGTTTTATTAACCCGTATGAACTCACCGTGTGTGCGAGTGCCTGCATGTGGGGCTGCCTGCGTGCATTCTTCTGTGGGGGCCACATGTCATCCTTGAGTGTCCTTCCTTAAAGGCTCTCTGCTTTGTGTTTTGAGATGAGGTTTCTCCCCAAACATAGAGGTCACTGATTCAGCTGGACTGACTGGTCACCAAGGCCCAAGGATCTGCTGGTCTTGGCGTCCCCGGTACTGCAATTACAAACACTCCATGATGATATTTTATATGGGTGCTGGGGATCAAACTCAGGTCCTCATTCTTGCATGGGAGCCCCTTTACTCCACACCTCTCTGTGAATGTTTATAGAGTGAGGCTAATACTTCTCTGTCCAAGGGTTTTTGTCTTTATGATGAGGTCTAGTTCCATTACTTTGGTGCCCTTGAACTCCCTGTAGTGGGCGGAATCAGAATGACCTCATAGGCTCATCTATGTGAATTGTTTAGTCACTAGGGAGTGGTACTATTTGAAAAGAATAAAAGGACTAGGAGGTGTGGCCTTCTTGGAGGAAGTGGGTCCCTGAGGGTGGGCTTTGAGGTTTTAAAAGCACAAGCCAGGCCCAGTAGTTCTCCCTCTTCCTGCTGTTTGTGGATCAGGATGTAGAGCTCCCAGCTACTTCTCCATCACTGTGCCTGCCTGCACGCCTCCATACTTCCCGCTTTAATGATAATGCACTAAACCTCTGATACTGTAAGCAAGCCGCATATCAAATGCTTTCTCTTGTAAGAGTTGCCTTGGCCATGGTGTCTCTTCATAGCAATAGAACAGTGATTAAGACTCTTATGGACTCCAATCGATTCTGGCCAAGCCTTCTGTGTGCTGGATTCGTAGGTATGTGCCATAGTGTCTCGTGCAAATATTTTCCCAATTGTTTGCCCCTCCTATTTCACCCCAGTGCAGAAGCTGTACATTTTACTGGAATCTGTTTGCTGTTCTCTGTTGGGGCTATTTTTCTTTTCTGTTACTATTACACCTAGTGAGTCTTTTCTCTCCACATGTTTGATAAATATTCGTTCTAGTCCCTCCAGTATAACCCTGATTTTTTTCATATTACTGCATCTCTGAATGCATCTGAATGCTTTCTGACTATCAGAGAGAGAAGCTCTTCTTGTGCCCCTAGCTCTTCATTCTCCAAGTGACCAGAGACCTATATAAGAACAGTTTGACACTGGATATACTTAGGCATCCTTGTGAGTCTCAGAGGGCCCTGGGCAGAGGGTTGTTAGAATGTTAAAGGTCAGCATCAGGAAAGGGAGATGGAAGGAGAAAGAGGACAGGACATACAACATGCTGCCCTGAGGGCCTAAACCTCTTTCTACTCAGGGATAACCCCAACCACAGCTCTTGTTTCTGGGAGACCTTGCTTGTCACCTAGCTTGTCATGAGCAAAACATTAGGTACTTGTAATTGGTATAAGTTATATTTTGTTATGCTGAAGGTCATAGCATACAAGGTTCACACCAAGTTCCTAAGTCTGGTCCTAAACCTATCTCCCCAAGGCTGCTCACCTGTGTGACAAAGCTTAGCCAAAGGTTGGGTACAGTCTCTCCCAATAGTCTCCAAATCAAGTGTCAGGACCCCAGGGGAGACTCTCCAGTCACAGAGCAGGTCAAGGTGGCATCTCTCCAATGTCCCCAGCAGCCCAGAGGAGATGAAGTGTGATGGAGTCATGGATCTTGGTTTCCACTTATGCACTGTTGAGTGGGTGTCGTGGGGTTCTCTTCAGTCTTGTGACTGGTTCTCTTGCATAAGTGATGTCACTGGGTTCTGGTTATCAGGTGCAGCCTTGGGTGTAGTGGGGTTCCTGAATAAACTCTTTCTATATACATAAAAAAAGCATTTTTTCGGGCTGGAGAGATGGCTCAGAGGTTAAGAGCACTGGCTGCTCTTACAGAGGTCCTGAGTTCAATTCCCAGCAACCACATGGTGGCTCCCAACATCTGTAATAAGTTCTGGCGCCCTTTCTGGCATGCAAGCATACATGGAAGGAATGTTGTATACATAATAAATAAATAAATCTTTAAAATAAAAAGCATTTTTCTTTCATTGCTGCTGTTTCTCCAATTCTCCACTCAGTGTCTGCTCATAAATCCTCCCCTTCACCCCGATAATTCACACTTAGTAGGTGAATGAGACGTCGAGTAAAGTAGTGCCTGGAAAGTTTCACAAGTACCTGTCTCGGGCACTGACCTCCTCAGGTACCTGTCTCAGGCACTGACCATCTGTGGGTATCTGTCTTGGGCACTGATCTCCTCAGGTACCTGTCTCAGGCACTGACCATCTGCGGGTATCTGTCTCGGGCACTGACCATCCTCAGGTACCTGTCTCGGGCACTGACCTCCTCAGGTACCTGTCTCAGGCACTGGCTATCTACAGGTACCTGTCTTAGGCACTGACCATCTGTGGGCACCTGTCTCAGATGCTGACCCTCTACAAGTACCTCTCTCAGGCACTGACCATCTGCGGGTACCCTGTCTCGGGAAGTGACCATCTGCAATTACCTGTCTTGGGCACTGGCCATCTGCGGGTACCCTGTTGTGGGTACTGACCATCTGCAGGTACCTGTCTTGGGCACTGACCATCTGTGGGTACCTGTCTCAGACACTGACCCTCCACAGGTACCTCTCTCAGGCACTGACCATCTGCGGGTACCCTGTCTCAGGCACTGACCATCTGCAATTACCTGTCTTGGGCACTGGCCATCTGCGGGTACCCTGTTGTGGGTACTGACCATCTGCAGGTACCTGTCTTGGGCACTGACCATCTGTGGGTACCTGTCTCAGACATTGACCCTCCACAGGTACCTCTCTCAGGCACTGACCATCTGCGGGTACCCTGTTGTGGGCACTGACTATCTGCAGGTACCTGTCTTGGGGACTGACCATCCGCAGGTACCTCTCTCAGGCACTGACCATCCACAGGTACCTCTCTCAGGCACTGACCATCTGCAATTACCTGTCTTGGGCACTGGCCATCTGCGGGTACCCTGTTGTGGGCACTGACCATCTGCGGGTACCTGTCTTGGGCACTGGTCATCTGCGGGTACCCTGTTGTGGGCACTGATCATCTGCGGGTACCTGTCTTGGGCACTGGCCATCTGCGGGTACCCTGTTGTGGGCACTGACCATCCGCAGGTACCTGTCTTGGGCACTGACCATCTGCTGACACAATTTCATGAGCATTTACAACTCTCTGGCCTTAATGCCTGAGAACGTTTCCCAATAAAAAAGCAAGGCTCAGAAATTTAGGGTACTTACCTATAGTTTTTTGGGTGTGTGTGTAGGTTTACAAAGGTTCTGGATGGCCTTATCTTCTTTGGGCCTCTGGATCAAATGAGAACTTTAAGGTCCAGGGAGAGGCCAAAGCCACATTATCCATGTGCTACCTGGTAGATTTACTGTCTAAATGTAACTGGGATGTGATTCTATCAGGCCAGGATTAAGATCTTGCCTATGGTGGTTCCTCCAAATAATTGTTGGTTCAAGACCACTTGAACCATGATACTGACCCCAGGAGCTGTCTGTATGGAATTTCCACTTCTAAAACACTATCCCTTACTGTCTCGGCTCTCTCTTTCTGTTGTCCTTGCACATAGATGACATCAAAGATAATTGGTAGCACACCTGTGGCTCGGCTGGAATGACCAGCGTTTTCATCTGTGTGCACAGAAAGAGAAGAAATAGCTGAGCTCGAAAATTCTGCATCCTGGGTTGTGATGAATAATTCTGTGTGTGAATTTGGTTGGGCCACAGGGTGCCAGACATTGGGCAAACATTACCTCGAGTGTTTCTAGATGAAGCTGACTGAGTTGATTGTCAAAGGCTTCTCCAGGTGGCAGTTCAGGGATGGAGAATGGAAAAGATTTCTTCCTCTCCCTCAGCATTCATAGGGGAAGGCAAGTTCCCTACAGGCCATCTCTATTTTCCCGAGAAAGCCCAAGCCATGCTCTCTTAGGAAACTGGGGCCAGGTGTCTGTCTCAGAGTCATCTCTCACATGCCATCAGGCGCTGTGCAGAGTGGTCCCAGTGGAATAGCTGTCAAGCTGAGTGACACTCAGAGGATCACCTCCTGCCATTGACTCTGGACTGGAGATAGAGATTGACAAAGACACTAGCCTCTTAACACTGTGTCAGCCATCTTGAAGAGAAGAGTGATAGGCTGCAGTTATGTGTTGGTATTTTTAGATCCCCAGTTTTCTGGGGAAATTTTCCCACCTCTGTGCTGGTGTGAGTCTAATAACCTTGAGCCACTCTGAAAGACAATGTCTATCTCTAGTTGTGTAAAATAGAACTTTTCATTCAAAGGGACTTCAGAAGCCACTTTCCCCCTCCTCCAGATATGCCAGGTATTGTGTGACTTCTCCCGTGCAGATGTGAGGAAACATCTATTCATTCCAGACAGAACACTGAATGACAGACTGAAGAAACAGTCCTGCCTGAGTCTAGCTTAGCCAATGATGTGTTTATACAGGTCCTTACAGGAGCATGGACAGCCCAGAGATAGCTGTATCATGGAAAAGCCCACCCCAGCAAAGGTGATGACTCAGGAAAGTTACCTCTCTGGAGCTCCCTGCAGGACTTGAAAGCAGCTGGGTGGAAGGGTATCCTGTCCTGGTAACTGCTGTTGCTTCTGCAGCCTTGGGGAGCGGCCTTGTGAATCATGTAAGTTTCAGGAACTTCCTGGGTCTAAGAAGTTTCAGATACTTCCTGAGTCTAATAGAATGTTTCAATCCAGAGGAAACTGAAAATCAAAACTACACATTAAGTAAGAAAACTGGGGCTGGAGAGATGTCTCAGAGGTTAAAAGCACTTGCTGCTCTTTCAGAGAACCCGGGTTCAATTCCCAGCACCCACATGGTGACTCACAACCACCCATAATTTCAGTTCCAGGAGACCCAGTGCCCTCTTCTGACCTCCATATACACAAAATAAAAACGAATCTTTGGGCTGGAGAGATGGCTCAGTGGTTAAGAGCTTTGCCTGTTCTTCCAAAAGTCCTGAGTTCAGATCACAACCATCTGTAATGAGATTTGGTGCCCTCTTCTGGCCTGCAGGGATACCTGCAGGTAGAACACCATATACATAATAAATAAATTAAATTAAAAAAGTAAGAAAATTGAAGCTCAGTGAGAGCCAATATTTCCTTGTCCTCAGCTCCACCTATGTTCCAGAAGGTCAACAAAGTGCTCTTTCAAGTGCAGGATGAGGAGATTGCTGAGGTGGTGAAGTGTCTGCTGTGCAAGCATGAGGACCTGTGTTTGCGTGCCCAACATCTACATACCTCAGTCAGATGGGGCAGCATGTAGGACAGAAATGACTTATCCCCAGGGCTCATTGACCAGCCAATCTAGCCAAAACAGTGAGCTTCAGGTTTTGTGAGAAACTCTGTCTCAAAGAATAAAGTGGACAATGATTGAGGGGAACATCTAATGTTAAACTCTGGCTTTCATACGTACATACACACACAAGTATAACACACACATGCACATGTGTGCATGCACACACACATACACATGATGTGGGATTCCCCTCTGTATGCTGTTAATACCGTTAATGATTTAACAAAGCTGGCTTGAGCCTATAGCAAGGCAGAACTTAGCTAGGCAGGGAAAACTAAACTGAATGCTGGGAGAAAGAAGGGCGGAGTGAAGGAGAAGCCATGGAGCCACTGCCAGAGACAGACGTGCTGAAACTTTGCTGGTAGGCAAATACATAGACTAATGGAGATGGGTTAAGATGTAAGGGTTAGCCAATGAAAAGCTAGAGCTAATGGGCCAAGCAGTGATTTAAATAATATAGTTTCTGTGTGATTATTATGGGTCTGAGCAGCTGGGAACCAACAAGCGGCCTTTCTTCAACAAACTGGCATGCCAACATGGTGGACTAAATCCACATAAAACCTTAAAACCTGAGAAAGGTTACAAAGGAACCCTAGACACAAAAGCACAGAGTTAAGCATGATTTGGTAGTGGCATTTTCTTGGGTGGGCTCTGTTTGCTAGAAGTAAGCAGAGGCATGGCTCCTTTAAGAGAGGTTTTCCTGATTCAGCAGTAGCAGGAAAAAAGCCATGCCACTTTGAAATGCTGGCTTTCTGGGCTGTGCTGCCAGCATGACTTCTAGCTCTTTCAGGAGGCGGAGCATTTAAATGGGGTTTGTGGGCCACATGCTACAGTTTGCTTAATGGCAACATAGACTGTCTGTGTGCCTAAAAATGGGGCAATGTACATGGCTCTCAGAAGCAGTGAGCAGCTTCACCATGCTGGGCTTGGCGGGACAAGTAGGCAGTGCTGTATCTCCCCTAGCCATGGCACCACTTAAGTTCATAAGAAGAGCTTAGCATTTTAAGAAGCACTTCTGGTCAGAAAATAATTACAGATATGCAATAAAGATAAATTCAGATGAAAAAGACCTCTAAATGGGTCACAGTGTTGGATAAATGTACATAGGTTTGGGACAGAAAAAAAGAGTATAGAAAGTTGTAAAAGGAAGTAAATGGTTTATAAAAAAAATAAAACAAAATATTTAAAGAGACAGAGTGCATAAATTAAAAGGAGTAAAGAAAAATAAGCCATGTAAAAATGGAAAATTCACAGAGAGTCTGGATTATGTACATTACTGTGTTATCTTTGAATTTTTTTTGGCTGTGAAGGAGCTAAGTACAGAGAGACATTTTATTGTATGAGCTGCTAAGCCAAACCAGCCTGTACATTATAAAGGTATCTTGACTTCAGAATTTGAGTCTAAGGATATATTGCTTTGGAAAAGAGGTTCTTCTTTTGTTTCTACAGACAATGAGAACTTGGGGAATACTTCCAGACTAATGTGGTTTTATGGACCAAGACTCTCCTGAAAGTCCTTGAATACCCCTCAAAAAATTACTTCACGGGGGCTGGAGAGATGGCTCAGTGGTTAAGAGCATTGCCTGCTCTTCCAAAGGTCCCGAGTTCAATTCCCAGCAACCACATGGTGGCTCAAAACCATCTGTAATGAGGTCTGGTGCCCTCTTCTGGCCTGTGGGCATACATGCAGACAGAATATTGTATACATAATAAATAAATAAATAAAAAAAAATTACTTCACCAAGTAAACAGTAGGAAGCAGTTTGGAGAAGAACTACATCCATATTCATAAATATTGTTTATAAATGCTTTTTTTACATTTAAAGGGGGATATGCTATAGCTATTTCCATTTGTATGGATCTTGGTTTATTGATACAAATTTAAGGTTGATTTTGTTATACCGTGTATATGTATATTTCTGCTCTTGATTAACGTATTGTGTTTGTGCAGCTCATTTGAAAATGTAATGTATAATTGAGAAATATAGATTAATAGATTTTCATCTATAATAATCAAGCTTGTAGTCATGTTAGGTAGATTTTCTAGATGTACAGAGATGTATTTCAGATGGGTAGGCATTCTTCAAATCTTTCAAAGATGACAGAATATGGCATTTAAAATGTTTTAAAAATTTAGGACTTTTCATGACAATGAGACACATCTGCTCCTGGCAGCACCAATTCTTCAAGAAGATGATGGGCATTGAAGAGGCTCCTCATGGAATTGGTTAGCCATTTGGGCAAGAAACTGCTCTTTCCTAGACTGCTTGATGGTATGCTATGTAAACTGGACATGCAGGACCCTCAGAAAAATGACTGCTGAACTTGCCTAAAGGTGGGACAATCCTTCAGGATTCTTGTTTCCTTAAAGAGTCTGCTAGACATTCTGCATGATACCAAAGAATGTGACTGACAAACTGTTAATATAGGTGGAACTGTTTTTGAAATTTCCTGCTTCATGGAAAAGTCTGCTTGATACTATGGGTCTGTAGGCTAAAGATGGATGCCCCAATGGTACAGAAAAACTTTGGGCAACTGCAAGTAGCAAGATGTTTCTGTCAACTCTAGAGTTTTGGAAGTTTCTTATAATGCACTTCCTGTTTACTTAGGTATATATTCTTTTGGTGTCTTTGATGAAGTTAAAGAATATATAGTTATAGTTCTTCTTAGTTATCATGAAATATAAAGTAGATATAAATATTGTAACTGTAATTCTTGCTTGATACCTGTTTTGTTAAATGTAATTTTTTATGTTAAAGTTAAAGCCTTTCTTTTTCTTTCTTTTTATTTTTTTAAAATATTTATTTATTTATTGTGTATACAATATTCTGTCTGTGTGTACATCTGCAGGCCAGAAGAGGGCACCAGACCTCCTTACAGATGGTTGTGAGCCACCATGTGGTTGCCAGGAATTGAACTCAGGACCTTTGGTAGAGCAGGCAGTGCTCTTAACCACTGAGCCACCTCTCCAGCCCA
>JAQHUG010000055.1:678106-691001 GCA_028555095.1 Dicrostonyx torquatus | reverse complement strand
AGAAAATGCCTCCATAAGATCTGGCTGTTAGCAAGCCTGTAGGCTCTACAGTGTAGGATATTTTCTTAATTAGTGATTGAAGTAGAAGGGCTCAGCCCACTGTGGGTGGTCCCATCTCTGGGCTCAAGGGTTCTATAAGAAAGCAGGCTAAGCAAGCTGTGAGGAACAAGCCAGTAAGCAGAACCCTTCCATGGCCTCTGTATCAGTTCCTGCCTCCAGGATCCTGCCCTGTTTGAGTTCTTGTCCTGGCTTCCTTCAGTGATGAACAGTGATATGGACGTGTAAGCCAAATAAACCCTTTCTTCACCCAGATTGCTTTTGGTCACAGTGGTGTTTTTTGTTTTTTTGTTTTGTTTTTTACAACTGTGGAAACCCTAAGATACCTCGCATGAAGGCTTTTCACTGAACCTGTCCCATGTACATCTGTGTGGGACACACAGATGCTCCAAGCCTCCTTGCTTTCTTTGGCCGATCCTCCTGCTGGGAACTGTCACCACACCTGGCCTTTCATATTTGTCCTGATGGGCAAAGTCTACAGCTGTCTCTTCATGGGGATGTTTCTGATCCTCGCCTGGGAATGGTGTAGATTATCTTCCTCTGTGCTCTGGTGTCATCCCATAGTCCCAAGATGGCTGGGTGTTTTTGTTTATGTTTTTGTTTTTACTTTCCCCATCTAAATGCTCAGCTACCTAAGGACAAGGACTTGGTTTTCAGTTCCAACATTTGGTAGTGAATGAGTGAGTACATGAGTAAGAGCTGAGACTTTTGTCCAGGGTGTTACACAGAGCTGGGATTTCCAGGCCAGTGTGACTCCCTCTCTTTATGCCTGATTAAGGACTCTGATGTGTCTGCTAAGGAGTTTTACCATTTACTACCTTAGTGGACTGGCACTTCCGTCTTCAAAATGAAGAAACCATTTCCCCTAGTCCAAATGGGAGCCTGTTATCAGACTGTTAAATAGGGCATACCAAAAGCTACACACTACTCATTTTCATATTAATCTCAGGACAGGGTGCCCTCTGTTGGTCATGCCTGGAATCACATGGGTCCAGACTTCATAGGCTCTGTTGAGATCTAGCATCCTCTCAGCCATCCATTCATTTTTTTTTATCATTTGTTCATCTTATGGAGTTGCTGTGTGAGTTCTACAGTCCCAGCACTGTACTAAGGGCAGACTGAATGGTGAATAAGGAAATCATAGCTTTCCACTAACAGGTAGGCAAATAGGTGGGAAACAAGTGTTCCAAGGGTGGTGGGTGACCTTCTAGATGGAAATCCAGGGTGCCAAGAAAGAGTGTGCCTGGAGATCTCAGCAGAGTATGGGAAGTGGGGCTGGGGAGGGGAAAATGGAGTTTGCCCACTTCATCTAGTATCCCCTAACTGACTACTGAAGCCAAACATCTCAGTAGCTCTAGTGAGGACAGGGTGGGGCCCCCAGAACAGCAACAACAAGCAAATGACAATGACAGGTCATTTTGTTGCTTCATTAACAATGATATTGTGCATAGATGGAGATGTGTGTGATTCAAATACAAATACCTGGGAGTTGAATGGGGGCAGATGCTTCCCCTAGCTCATCAGTTGGACATGTATGCTGTTTCCAGTTCTTAGCTCTCATGAACAGAGCAGCAGTGAACATGACTGAGAGAGTGTCCATGAAGTACGATGTTGAGTCCTTTGGGCTTATTCCAAGGAGCAGTATTGCTGGGCCATAAGGCAAATCTACTTTTAGCGTTTTGAGAATTTTTCCACACTGACTTCCTTAGTGGCAACATCAGTTTGTTTGCAAAACATCAGTAGTGAATGTATCCCCACATTCTTGTCAACCTTTATTGTCAGTTGTTTTCTTTATTTTAGCCATTCTGACAGGGGTAAGGGAAATCTCAAGTAGTTTCCACGTGCATTTCTCTAAGTGCTAAGGATGTTGAGCACTTTTTGAGATATTCCTTCGTCATTTTTATTTCTTCTTTTGAGAACTCTGTGTTGGGTCTACATCCCAATTTTTAATTTGGTCATTCATTTTCTTGATTCTTTGGTTTCTTTAGTTATTTATATGTTGTGGATATTGATCTTTGCCAACTATAAGATGTCCCAGTCTTTAGACTTCCCTTTCACTTGATTGCTTCCTCTGCTGATAGGAGCTTTTGAACTTTATAAAGTCCTGTGTTGGTTTGAAAGAAAATGGCTTCCATGGAGTGCAGCACTATTAGGAAGTGTGACTTCTTAGAGCAGGTGTGGCTTTTTTTGGAAGAAGCATGGCATTGTGGGGGCAGACTTTGTGGTCTCCTTTGCTCAAGTTGCACTCAGTATGACAAGCAGCTCACTTCCTGTTGCCTGCAGATCAAGATGTAGAACTCTCAGCTCCTTCTCCAGCACCATGTCTGCCCGCACACTGCCATTTCCCGCTGTGATGATAATGAACTAAATCTAAAGCTATAAGCCACCCCAATTAAATGTTTTCCTTTAGAAGACCTGCCATGGTCATGGTGTCTCTTCACATCAACAGAAACCCTACGGCAAGGCCCATTTGTTATTTGTTGGCCATAGCTCCTGAGTGAGCGGAGACCCTACTCATAAAGTCCTTTCCATATCTACACCCTTAGGGTATGGGCCTATGCTTTCTTCCAGCATATTCTTCTGCATTTTGTGTTTCTCACTGAAGCCTTTGATTCATTTGGGGTTATTTTGGGCAGGGTGGTAAATGTTGGTATCATTTGCCAGCATCATTTGTTGAAGAAACCCACCCTCCCAACCCAGCACTTCCTGCTGCATGGTACCCAAGCCTTCTGCTCTGGGCTTACAGTTGAGGGGCCCAAGACTCAGAAAGGTCATGGGCCTTGCATAGGTCCCTCATCTAGAAAATGAGAGCCAGTCTATGTGGATGGACCAAGAGAGCTTGGTCAACTGCTTGCCAGGAAAGTGACCCTAAGAATAGTGACCTTACATCTTAGGTTTCCCACCACCTACTTCATGAGCTCATCTTGTGAAATCAAGATAATCCTATCAGGAGCTAGCACATTAATCACTCAGTAAATGTTATCCATCCTTACCAGCTCTTTGGGGAACCTTTCATGCTCACTCCTTTTGTTTCTGTGTAGAGGGACTTCTATTAATGTAACACTCCTGGTGCCTGCACCACAGATTGTACAGCTCAACAAGGAAGTGGGCAGTGTTTGCCTAACTGACAATCCTGAGAGAAGAAACTGGACTCAGCCCCTTCTGGGTCCTCGTTGAAACCCAGTTACTAGGTAGGTGCAGTTGTATAACTCACAGGCGAAATTTTAGACATCACTCGAACAAGTCACTGTCCTGTCTTTCACACTGAGGATTTAGCCTCCCCATCCCTGGCACTTGAACCTCTTCCCTCAAGTTTGCTCTTGATTCTGGACCTTCCTATGCACTTTCTAACCCAGTACCAGCTGCCTCTACAGGTTTTGGGTCTTTGAGTCTTTGGGGTTGAAAATTCTTTTTTACCTGAAGATCCCCAGAAGTCCAGATGCATACTTAGGATTAGAACCAGGGAGCAAAGACAGGCCTGGGAAGAAAGAGCCCAAGACCCCTGTCATTCAGATGTCAGGAACTTGCATCAGGGAGTCGATGGGACTAGCTTTCATGTTCTGCTTAGCAGGTGGTCCCTTCTCCAATAGGCACTGTCCCAGCCACCTGGACAGGTTGCAGGATTTATTCTGACTTTAGCTTTAAGGGGTAACAGTTGTGACAAGGAGTGAGGTAGGGGAAAGCGGGTGTCTGGGTCCCTAGGAGACCAGCTCCTTTGACCTGAGACCTGTGTGTGGCTCAGTCCATCTGGTGTACACAGAAGGAGGCAAGGGCTTCATTGCCATTCTTGCCACATCCCTCTCAGCCCTTCCCAAGGAAACCCCTTTGTAGAATATGGACTGGATCTCTGGTTGATCTTAGGCAGCCAGCGTGTGCCTGCCCATGTGTGATACCGGCCCTGGGGAGCACATAGCAGGCACAACTGCTCTCCTGACAGCAAAGCTTTCTGAGGTGAGTCCTCTATGCGCTAGCTGCAGCCTGAGCCCTGGACTCCGGCCCCACTGCACGGCAGGCAGGGTAGCTCTGCAATTCTGCACGTGTTTGCTTACACCGCTCTTCCTGACTGCAGCACCTCTCCTCCTGCTGGCACTGTTTCCCTCCACTGAGGTTCACTGTAAACAACGGATTTTTGATAAAATCACTTGCTGCCTTCCCTTTTTGTGGTTCAACAGTGTGCACCTAGCACATTTTTTCATTTTGTTGAGGATTCTAAGCCTCCTGGTTATATCTGCCTTCAAATGCATTTTGTTTGGTCCATCTTTTGATTTTTGGAAAACTTGGGTTTGAACATCTTGGTTTTACACTCTAGTTTCCCACAAACTTCACCATTGCCCGATTGAACACACCACCTCATGACACAGTTTGGTATCATGCCATGGTCATTAAGCCATTTGGATTTATTGCTCTTTTTGGGGGGCCTATGGGAACATAAAGAAGTCCCCCATCCCCGTTAGTCAGCAAGGGATGGAGACCTCAGTCCTGCAACATCAAAGGAGATGAATTAGGCCTACCAGATAGTATATAAAAGTGAAATCTTCCCCCAGCTTCAGTAAAGGAACATGGCCTTTGGGACTCCTAGTCTCAGCTAGGTGTTAGACTTCTGTCCAACAGAACCTGTGAGATGATACAGACATAGCATTGTAAGTCACTAAACTGATAGTAATTGTCACAACGGTGCCAAATGGCTGTGTGTTTCAGCAGTGCCAAAAGGTCTATGCTTCCCCTGTCTTTATGTTTCTGTCTCTAGTGATGCCTGGCGTACAGTAGGCACTCAGTAAGTGTTTGTCTACCAACAAAGCGGATGTAAAGAAACCTAGCTAGCCTTCCTTGAGAGAAGATTCCTTGATCTGTCTCTAACCCCTCATATGAGGCTCTGGATGGGAGAAGCTGATTGATGCCCAGTAGACAGACAGCCCGATTTAAATAGTTCTTATGGGAAATTCAGAGCCATTGTTTTTTGCAGGAGATGACCCACTGGGAAGAGTGCTCCGTGGTTTCTGGAGAAGGGCTCTGGTTTAAGGAGAAAACACTGTGGTTTATCTTTCAAGGGCTTCTTCTTCTTCTCCTGATGATGATGGATGCTCACTGCCCCATCAGAAGGTGGCAGGTGACACCTGACAGCCAGCATCCTATAGCTTAGGAAGGGGGTGGGGCACGTCCACGGTGATCTTAGTGCAACGCACAGCTGTTGTGAGATGAAGACAGCAGGATGAGGAGCAGGGTAGCACGGAGCATCATGGACATGGGGATGGAAAATCTATGTTTTGCCTCCATGCTTTTGTTGTTTTTTTGAGACAGGGTCTCACATAGCCCAGGCTGGTTTTGAACTTGCTATGTAACTGAAGTTGGCTTTGACATCTGATCCTCTTGCCCCCACTTCCCAAGTGCTGGGATTATAGGTGGGTACCACCAAACACAGCTCTATCCTCATCTTGTCATGTGACTGCTGAGCCTCAGTTTTCTTCTCAACCGAATCCCTTCTGGTTCCTCCAAGCTCTGGGATCTCAAAATGGCATCCACACCAAAGACTTCTAATGTTTACATTTGGACAGTGCCGTAGCCATTCATACCTATCTTTAGTTACCAAGGCATATATGCATTTCAGAATTTCATAAAATGAAACAATCATTTCTTCCAAAAATTTAAGACAAGAGTTGCAATCAGCATTTTTCTACCAACCCTCATCCCCCAAGTAATTGGAGAGGAGTGTGGAGGCAATGCAGAGAGCTTTTCCTCAGTCAGCACCTCACAGCATCCCCACAGGTCAGAGAGAGGTAAATCCACTGGTCTAGTTGTGTGTGTGTGTATATGTGTGTGTGTGTGTGTGTGTGTACATTGAGAGTGCACATGAATGGAGGCCAGAGTTCAACATCTGATGTCTTCCACAATGGCTTTGCAGTCTATTTTTTGAGGCAGCATAGCTCAGAGAACTTGGAGCTCATCACCTTTCAGACTCGCTGGCCAGTGAGCGCCAGGGGTCCTTCTGTTTCCAATCCCCAACCCCAGCACTGGGGCTGCAAACATGTGTCCCCACACCCAGTGTTTAGCAAGGGTCCTGGAGATTTGAGCTTCAGATCCTGAACTTGTGAGACATTCACTTTATGAGGCCACTGGGCCATCTCTACAGTCCCTGACGTTCAGTTGATAAATAAACAGGCCAGACACAGCCAGCTGTGATCTGTACAAGGTGAGTGGAACTGTCAGGGCTTGGGCCCCAAATACTGGGCCCCACAGCCCATGCCCAGGGTGGTAAACACCTTCCTGACACAGATAGAGGACAGCCCCACCCAGCATCTTCTTTCTCTCTTTACTCCCAGGTAGGAAGCAATGGAGGAAAACGCTGACTGTGCCCATTATCCCACAACATATTCCGGTGTTAATGACAGTGCCTTTTCTAGATTCATTAATCCACTGTTAGAAACCAAAAATGAGTTAACCAGATGGTTAGTGTGGCCTTCTAGACAGTGCTTCTCAGCATTCCTAACGCTGGGACCTTCACTACAGTTCCTCAGGCTGTGGCGAGCCAACCCTAGAATTGTTTTCATTGCTATTTCATAACTGTAATTTTGCTACTGTTATGAATCACAACATACATATCTGTGCTTTCTAACGGTCCTAGGTGACCCCTGTGAAAGGGTTATTTGACCCCCGAAGGGGTCATAACTCAGAAGTTGAGAGCTACTACATTAAACCATCTCTGTGTCACTACTGTGACGGTTTCTAAATCACTGGGTCAAATGCTATATTCTTTTCTTATACTATCGTGACCCAAAGGTTGAGAAACACTGTTCTAGACACTCCAATAGCCCCCTCCCCTTCCTGAAAAAGGGGTTCCTTAATTCTTTCTAAGTGGTCCAGAACGAACCCTCTGGGTTTGTAACAGACAGTAGTTTTTTTTTTTTAAAGGGCTCACTAAAAATGCCCCAGATGATATAACTAATGCTCATTCTCTTTATTCCATGATTAACTTTTGAATGTGCCTTTACACCATTTTCCCATTTATCTTTTAGAAGCAAAAGAAGAATTTGGGGACGAAACAACGATTTTGGTGTGTGTTTTAGCAAACCGGTTTAAATTATCCATGGTGGTTTATAATAAAATCTCATGTATTGTAAAATCTGTCGAGCCTTAGGGATCACATAGCATTCATCTTTCCAGAGGGAGAAAAATGAGACCGTGACAAGATAAGCTGCTTCTTTCAAAGCTATCCCCCCAGTTCAGGAAATAGCAGACAAAGCCCCAACTCTCCTGATACATAGAGTATGTGCAGAGTTACACTTCAGGACAGAGCTGCTGCGGATTCTGAGGTCACTGTGATGAGGTGGCACCTTTCCATTCTACTGGGGGAGGGGGAGGGGAGAGAGAGTGGGGAAGCACCTAGGTTTTAAAGCCAGCCTCTGTAAGCTTGCTCAGGTAATGTGCCTCTTTAAATCTGACCTTCCTCACGTGCACAGTGGAGACGATGACCTTGCCAAGATGCAGGAACTGTGGTGTGGATTCGAGGCAGGTGAGGCATGAGGCCTTGCCATGCACATACGTAGACTGCTATATCAGCATGTCGGGCATTTTATGCTGTGTGTGCAAATGTTTTTAGAGAAATCTGCTTTCTCTGCTCCCATGTCTGGCAAATCCCTATGTCTTAACTTGTCAAATGCTGGATTTTGTGAAACTCACACAGCATCCGTTCTCTTACCACCCAGGATCAGCACCCTCCTGGTGAGCTGTCTCTGAGATGGGAAGCTGAAGGCTAGTTCCACTGGGCATAAGCAATGCAATGGAGGGCTTGATCCTACAAAGTTTGCTGACTATTTTTTGCATGCCCTTATAGCTGTGTGAAATGCAGACAGAGAGAGTCACAGAGAGAGAGAGAGAGAGAGAGAGAGAGAGAGAGAGAGAGAGAGAGAGACCGAGAGAGACAGAGACAGACCAGACCGGTCTTATCACCTCCCCAGGGGTCCCCAATGAAAGCAAACATCTTTTTTTCTATAGAATATCTTTATTTAAATGTAAACAAACATTTATAAACAATATTTGGGAATTTGGGCATAGTTCTTTCCAAACTATTTTCTGCTTTTTGTTGGGTGAAGTAATATTTGTGGGTGTTCACGTTGACCTTTTGGGAGGGTTTTGGTCTATTATACCGCTTTAGTCTGGAAGAAATCCACATGTTCACATCCTCTATGGAAACAAAGAAAAACCTCTTTTCCAAAGGCACAAAACCTTAGATCCAAATTTTGAAGTCAAGATATCATTAATACTTACATGTTGGTTTAGCTTAGCAGCCCATATAATGAAATGTCTCTTTGTACTTAGCTCCTTCATAGTCAAACAATTAAACAAAAAACACAATAATATACATAATCCAGACTCTCTGTGGATTTTCCATCTTTACGTGGTTTATTTTTTTTTTACTCCTTTTAATCGATGACTGTCTGTACTCTGTCTCTTTAAAGACTTTGTTTTATTTTTTTTAAATGATTTTCTTCTTTTAATAACTTTCTACACTCTTTTTCTTCTTTCTCCCAAGTCCACATACATTTATCCAGCATTGGAAAAAGACCCACTTAGAGGTCTTTTTCATCTGAATCTGTCTTTATTGTTTATTTGTGCTTCCCTTTCTGCCCCTCCTTTCCCCTTATAGGAGTTATCCAGCAATACACTTAAGGTATTGGCCAAACAGTATTGCAAATAATATGGTTTCTATATGATTATTTCTTGGACATGGCATCCGGGAATGAATAAGTGACCTTCTGCTACAAATTAGCATGCCAACATGGTCAACTATATCCATGTAAAACCAAAGGAGTCCTAGACACAAATGCACAGAGTTAGGCATGGCTTTTTGGTAGCATAATTTTCTTAGGTGGACTCTGTACATTAGAAGCAAGCAGAGGCATGATTCCTTTAAGAGAGATCTTCCTGATCCAGCAGTAGCAGAAGAAAAAAAGGGAAAACTGCATGCTTTCAAAACAGCGGCTTCCTGGGCCATGCTGTGAGCAGGAACTCTGGCTCTTTCAGGGCCAAGCATTTAAATGGGGTTTATGAGCAGAGTGCTATAACTTGCTTAATGGAACCATAAACCCATTGTATGCCTAAAAATGAAGCAATTTACATGGCTCTCAGAGACAGTGAACATACCTCCACCATGTTAGAATGCACAGAGCAAGCAGGCATGACCATTTTGGCCATAGACATGCCCACTTACCATTAAAAACAAAGTGCTCCTGTTCAAAAGAAAGCAAACATCTTCCGTAGAGTTTCTGACAACAGTGCCAGCTAATAAAGGTGTCACAGATTGAGAGACAGCCATTCTGTCTGGGATACATAGGGGAGGCTGTTGAGAAGTAGGATTTGATGTGGTTCTCAAAGGTGACTTTAGTAGGAGTGGTACCCATGATGACCACCTCCTGGTGTTCCCAGACTTCTGCTCTCCTCTCCTCTGGAGTGATTCTCCTCTAAGGAGCAGAGGACATGACACTTTCTTGATATGACTGCAAAGCTTTCTGATTTCTGCCAGGCTGGCGGAAGCCCTTCCTGGGCCATTTTGATGAAGCAGTTACCATGTTGGGAGGCCTGTGACACTGGTGAAGCAGTTTGTGCATCTGGAATGATATCCAGATTCACATGGATGGACCATGTGTGTGGAGAGAGGAAGCAGGACACTAGGGTGGAATAGCAGGCTGAATTAGCTTGTGGGGACCCTGCATACCCACCTAAGGGCCATAAACCATATCGGGAGATGATAAGGGACCCAGTGAGAGTCTTGATGCAGGAACTTTATATAATGTTGCCCTTCAGAAGGTACTAAATGTGGGACATGGCAAAGGGGAGAAATTTGAGACAGGTAAGAGCCCCAGCAGAGACACAAAGGGCCCACACTCTGACCTAACAGTCAGAGCATCGGAAGACACAACTGTGATAGTGACCTCATTTGAATAGTAAATTCTCAGAACATGCCCAAGGGCTGCTAGGCAATAGTTCTAGCAAGTATTTGTTTCACATCCCTCCTGCACACACAGACAGGCTTAACTGTCACAGAAAATAACCACAGATTTGACATGGAAATAAGAGAAAGTGTATCCGAGATGACGGAAAAGGGGACAGGATAGAATGTTTTCTCAACTTCCTGGAGAAGAGCCATTCCTGAAGAACTCAAGGCACCAAGCCGTTCCATCTTCACTTTCTGATAATCCCTATTCCCACTGGTAAGACCCCAGGTCCTTATGAGCTTTGAAACAGGGCTAAGATATGTTCAAAGCCATCCTAGTGTACTTTCAAAACAAACAAACAAACAAACAAACAAACAAACATGCCATTGTAGCTGTTATTATTATAACAATGAAACCCAGCACCTAAACACAGACATATAAATGAAAAACCTCACCACAAGTGCCGGCTACCCTTTTACCCCATCTCCGTGAATCTCCTCCGCTAACCAGCTTGCTGGACTGCCCTGATCAGATCAAGAACTAGCAATAGGTAATGTGGCGGTTTTGGATGGCTGATCAGAATTTCTGGCTAGGAGTATAAACCTCCTTCTTCTCAGTACCCACGATTAATTTCAGGGCCTTGCACATACTAGGCAAGCCCTTTACCCTCGCGCTACATCCCCAGCTCCTGGTTTGTTTTGTTTTGAGATTGGGTCTGTATTCATTACTTTTCTATTGCTGGCAGAAAACACCATGACCAAGGCAATTCCCAGAAAGAACTTATTTGACTTACAGTGCTGAAGGATGAGATTCCATATTGCAAAAGAGGCATGGGAGTGGGCAGTGGGCAGCAGACGTTGAGGCAGGAGGGGGAAGCCGAGTGCTCACACCTTTAATTATAAGCCCAAAACAGAGAGAGCAAGCTCCAAGTGAAGTCTTTGAACTCTCAAAACCGGCATCCACAGTGGCTTTCTTCCTCCAACAGGTCTGCACAGCTTAAACCTATCCAAACAACACCGCCATCTGGAGACTGAGTGTTTAAATATGGAAACCTATGGGTACTTTCTCACTAAAACCGCGACAGGATCTCAGACACAGGCTAGCGTCAGAACTGTGATCCTCCTGCACACCTAGTATTGGGATTACAGGTGCACACCATCCTGCATCGCTTGGACCTATGCTCTCTCATTTACCAAAAGTGGGGAAATGAGGGAATCCCAAAAGAGAATCAGATGTTTGGTGGTGGTAGCTGTACTCCCTGGAGGATTTTCTTTAGCAAGCCAGGGCCAATAACCATGCATTTCAGAGCTGTCATAAGACACAACTTGTGCAAATCTCCTGGCATTCCACAAATGATACCCATTTTAGAAACAGTTGTAACGGTAAGATAACAGGACTTGGGACATGGGAGCTGTCCGTTGTTCTGAATGGATCATTGCCCCCATTCATGCCTCAGTACCAGGGGCACCGCTTGGATTATCTTCATTTCCTTCATGGACACCCTCTCCCCGCACACATGTGCACCCCACTGCACCTTCTCAGACAGCTCTGCTTTTTAAAAAATCATGATGTCATTGTATTTTCATCCTTTGGCTAGCAAGATCTTTTCTAAAGGCACAGGTCTAGTAAACACGCTGTTAATAGAGCCACCCCAGGCCCCTGCTATGGCATAGAAGACTCCCTCTGTCTCTCCCCTCCTCTCTCCCATTCCTTCCTGACATCTATGTCCAGGTATGACTTAATCCCTCATCACTTCTTTCTGGGTCCTCCCTTTTCTACCTTCCTGCCTCATCTTGTGTCACTCTCTCTATTCAGAATTCTGCCCCTTTCTTCAGACAATAGCCCCAAATGCCATCCCAAACTCAACATTTTCTGCAGCTTCTTTCCATGTCTTTGTAAAAGATAGCTCTCATCCTTTTCCCCTCTCATAGTTGATCATATTTCTGTAATATCACTCAAGTGTCCGTCGCTCTGCTTCCTGACAGAGATTGGGGATTTCTCAAAGGTAAAAGGTGAAACCTTATTCCCATTACTGTCCTAAGTATAGGTAAATATTAAACACCAATAAATATATGGGTGATCAAACTCCCCCACCCCCTTCTGGCCTGCATTTTCCCACTGAAGTCCAGAGAGTTCTCCACATCTTCCTCCACCATCTCATAATGAATGAGCCTTTCAGAGCGCCCACTCATATTTTGGCTCACTTCCTAGACATTTATTTACTGTACATATTTCACCACCCACGAATTGTTCTTTATATTATGTTCTTTGTAAATATGTGTAAAAAGAAAAAAGAAGAAGGAAGCCATTTACAGCTAATGTCTAATAGAAACCCTGTGATTTAGAGCTGAGACACTTTCATTTCACAAAGAGGAGGTGGAAATCCAGAGACAAGCAAAGTTCTAAGCTACACAGTGGCAGGTGGCAGAGGCAGGATTAGGACCTGTCTTCATGGTCACATGGCTACCCTTGTCCAGCATCGCAGACTACACCATTAATTCCTCTGTTTCATTCTTTAAAATGATGGTCATGCAGTTCTATCATTATTAGCATCCTTTTAACATTCCCAGTCTCGTCATGAGTAATGCTTCTTTCAGCTAAGCAGGAATAACATGGTTAATTATGGTGATGCTATTTAGGAAATATACTATATATATATTATAATATACAATATAATATATATGGGAAATATACTATGTTAGTTATTGTTCTCATCACTATAACCAAATACCGAGCAAGGGTCAACTTTGGTGATTTGAATGAGCAGTTCCCATAGTGCCAGGCATCTGAAGACTTGATCTCAGTTGATGGTGCTATCTGGAAGGGTTAAGAGGTGTAGGAGGAAGTACACTACTGGAGGTGGACTTTAAAGAGCTTAAAGACCCACACTGTTTTGAGTTCTCTCTCTC
>JAQHUG010000055.1:623983-635281 GCA_028555095.1 Dicrostonyx torquatus | reverse complement strand
GCTCTGGGTACTAATAAGAGGGTGGGATTGTTTATAGGAGTGTTCCCTACCCCTTTGCTCAGTCTCTCACTCTTCCACCGTCTGGGTTAGGAGACACTCAGCACACCCCCAAGCCTGATGCAACTTCACATTAGACTCCCAAGCCTCTTTGCACACCCCAAGTCACGTGTTCAGTTACACAGCACAGATTCAGACTAACACGGGGAGACTGGGAGAGGCTGGCTAAGGCAGGTGAGTTCTATTTGGCCAAGCATGTGAGCCAACATTACCCCAATATTTGGTCCCAGGTATTGCCAACCATGCTTGGAAGCCATTAGAACCAGAGAACAGGAGGCCATCAAGACCTGGGAGAGCCAGTGTGTGGTGTCACAGGGAGGTGGGGATGCTGGAAAGGGCAGCATCGTGGTAATTAGAGTCTGACTTGGAGTTTGTTTAGCTCAAAATGTCATATTGGTACTTAAGGTGAGAAGCGATATTCTAGCTGGCTAGTTTGAAATTAAAGAAAAGAAAGAGCCCGTTTCGGCACAAGTGCCTGTGCTGGCCTGATTGTTTAAAAGCCCTCTTAAATGGCGCGAGATAAAGGTCAAATCCCTCAGAGCTCGGAAACTTCTGACAAACGCTGTTGGGCAGATCTGTTCTGGAGTGTGACAGAGCAAGTCCTGTTATGCTCACTACTCTGCCATCCCGGCCTTCTGGAACATTCTTCCTCAATAAGGGCACATCCTTAGTTGGCCTTGCTGGGCATCGCTTCCCTGTGCTTGTTCTTGGTAACGTTCTTTTGACTGAATGACTGTCCCTCCCCAAGATGCACCCCCTCTGCTGCCCACCTTACACTTCTTACCCTAGCCACCTTTCAAGGCTAGCCAAGCCAAAATCATGCCTTTATGGATCAGTTGCTCCAATCACTATTTTGCAGACTCATGTGTGTATGCCTGTGTGTGTTCATGTATGTTCAGTTATGTGAGGTGGGGACCAGTATCTGGCACTGGGTGCCACCCCAGTCACTCTCTATTTTTTGAGACAATATCTCTCCCTGAAGCTGGAGCTCACTGATTCACCTAGACTGGGTTGGCCAGTGAGCCCCAGGGGCCCTTCTGTGTCTGCCTCCTCAGTGCTGGGATTACAGGTGCCAGTCTCTGTCACATTCAGCTTGTTATTTTTCACGTAGATTCCGGGGGATCAAACTCAGTTCCACATGTAGACACTTTAACAACTCGGCCTCTCTCCAGCCTTCTAACCCCATTCGCTACAGAATCTCAGCATCACTAATCCAGGTGGGAAAGCGTCCCTTAACAGTCAATCAAGAATTACTCGCTGAGTATCATCTGTGTGGCAGTCACAGTGCTGGGAAAAGTAAAAATCACCAACATTACCCTCCATCTTTGCCTGATGGAGAGCAGAGCCATCCAAGGTCTAAAGACACCTGCAAGTCTCAAGGAGAGGCCTTGGGAGGGTTAGTGCTTTGAGTCATGCCCGTATCTAATGTAGCATTTGGAAAGAATTAACTCGAGCCAATGGCACCTGACAGTTATTGCACTTTTTCTCCAGCTATAAGATCCTGTCTTTTCCAATGTCAACAGTCCTACGTTGCAGCAGCCAAACATCGATTTTTAAAAAGAATTCGTCTCCTGTGCCAGTGTCGCCTCTGCCTGTCAGGTGTTGTCACCGCCTTTGAGTTATTTGACTTGGCAGGACCACCTAGGGTTGAATTTTTTCTTAAATTGAATCCCTAATTGTCACTTGCAATATCTTCAAAGAGATTCCATTCTGGGGCGATGTTAAAACAAACCCGCTAAAGGCAGGAGGGTGACAGAGCTATGGGGGTGCTGGACTGAGACCAAAGCAAACATCTGTGGTGTGTGTGGGGAGTCCAAGACAGTAGCGGCTGTCTTCCCATAGGGAGCTGACCTGCAGGCAGGGTGCTGCTTGTCCTGGAACACAACGCTGAGGGTGTACAGGTCAGGCATGTAGTGGATGCAAACTGCAGGCCAAAGAAGTGGATCAGACTGTTAGAACATGCCAGAACATGCTAGAACACAGGGGCTTAAGGCAGTGTTTCTTAACCTGTGGGTCTAGACCCCTTTGAGAGTTGAAAAACCCTTTCACAGGGGTCACCTAAGACCATTGGAAAATACATATATTTACATTATGATTACTAATAGTAGCAAATTTGCAGTTACAAAGCAGCAACAACAATCAATTTATGGTTGGGAGCCACCACAATATGAGGGTTGAGCTTTAGGAAAGTTGAGAACCACTGGATTAAGGAGTTGTGTGATTAGCTGTGTTAATGTAGGATCCTTTGGTTTGGCTTTTGGATCTGTGTGGCAGTGGCTTAGGAGCTATGGTCAGACCCCTTGTGATTTCCAGAGGGCTCAACCCAAACATGGGGAAAGAAAGACTAACACATTGGACTTAACCATACGAGAGACTCAGCCTGAGTCACACTGTCCTAAGTGCCAATGAAGACCGAGAGTGTGACTACGAAGGCAACTCAATCCACAGGGATCTGCAGCAATGCCAGCCCCAGGGGGAGTGAGGTTCCAGGCTCTGCCTTGTACAAGAGACTGGGGCTAAAGCCAGAATTTTATAGACAGAGAAGATGGCGTGAGTGTCTGTGAGTACTGCATCCTTTTACTCTACTGTTATATTTAAAATACTAGTATTCTTCCTTTTTTCAAAAGAAGCCTTGGTTGGATCTGTTGATTCTTTTAATGGTTGAAATTTCACACACACACACACACACACACACACACACACACACACACACACACACACACACACACACACACCCTAGCCAAACAATTGAAATCAGGCTCTTCACAAGACTCACTCAAGTTTATACAAGTATCATTAACAACACCTAAGATGTGGATATGTCCTTGACGCCCATCACAGGATGAGTGGATAAAGAAAATACGATATATTCATACAATGGTTTATTATTTGTCCTTTGAAAAGAAGAAAGGCTGCCACCTGCAGCTGCATGGATGAGCCTGAAGGAGCCGATGTTAAGGGAATCAGCCGATGCTAAGGGAATCAGCCGGTCATTGTACGGTTTCGTGTAAATCAAGTGCTTGAGCAGTCAGTTCTGTAGAGACAGAAAACAGAATGAAGGACCCCAGTGGCTGAAGGGAGGAGGAAATGGAGACTAGTCAGTCAGTGGATACAAAGTTGCAGTTAGACAGCATGACTATAAAATCCACTCCCTTCCCTGGAGGTAGCAACGCTCAGTCTTAGTGCTCTACCTCTGTGAAGAAACATCATGGCCATGGCAACTCTTACAAAGGAAAACATTTCATTGGGGCTTGCTTACAGTTGTAGAGATTTAGTCCATTACTGTGCGGAGCATGGCAGCAGGCAGGCATGGGGCTGGAGAGGAGCTCAGAGTTCTACATCTCAGCAGGCAGCAGGAAGAGGGAGACACTCAATGGGTCTGGCTTGAGCACTTGAAACCTCAAAGTCCATCCCCAGTGACACACTTCCTCCAACAAGGCCACACCTCCTAATCCCTGTCAAGTAGCACCACTCCTAATGACTAAGCATTTAAATCTATGAGCCTATGAGGCCAATCTTACTCAAATCACCAAACCCTGTTGTAGTAAGGAGGCCGCTTGTTGGTTCCCGGCCACTTAGCCCCGAAATAATCACACAAAGACTGTATTAATTAAATCATTGCTTGGCCCATTAGCTTTAGCTTCTTATTGGCTAACTCTTACACATTAATTTAACCCATTACTATTAATTTGTGTATTGCCATGTGGCTGTGGCTAAAGTTCCATCTGGCTCTGGCAGGGCTACATGGCTTCTCCTTGACTCTGCCTCCTTTCTTCCGGCATTCCATTTAGTTTTCCCTGCCTAGCTCTGTTCCCCTATAGCTCTGCTATAGGCTCAAAGCAGTTCCTTTATTAACCAGTGATATTCACAGCATATGTCGGTGAATCCCACATCACCCTGTTATACACTTTAGGAAATAATCTAAAAGGAAGGCTCTCAGTTAAGGCACGCCTGTCCAAAGGGGAGGGGTCCTTTTGCAAGTGACTGTTTTGGGGGCCCTGGTTTAGGTGAGTTTTTGGAAGTCCAAATTCAGAGGCTACATTGTTATATAGGCTGTGTTGTTACCTATGGCATATACCTTATACCTCAATAGAACTGCAAACAAGAAGCAAATGAAGGTGCAGCTGATGTGTGTGTATGTATGTATGCATGCATATGTATGTATATGTATGTATGTGTATACTCATTATTATATGCCTACAAACATAACTGTGTAGCTGGGTGCAGGTCCTGGTTGAGGGGACCGAGAGTCCTCAGAGCAGCCTCCAGCCTTCCTATCACTTCTGTGATCTCTGTCACTGCCCTATGCTTAGACACAAACTACAGCAGGTTACCTGAGAACTGACATTTTCTTTAGCATGATTATTACTCGATCATTTGTATTTGTGAGATGCAAAAAATCAGTCAAGTAAAAACACCCCCCCCAAAAAAAACAACTAGTAACGAGAATAATGAGTCTGGGGCTAGTGATGAGGACCCCTCTCCCTATACATGGTTTCAATGCCATGTGGAAGCTCCTGCCACCACATCTGGGCTCCAGGTTAGAACAGTGAAGAAGAGAAAATGCATAAAAGAGAATTTGCCTCTTTGAGGAACTTTCCAGAAACTCAAACTTTTGCTGCCATCATTGGTTGAAACCATTAGAAAAGAGTACTGGGAAAGGCAGGGTTATTTTAAGTCTGAATCCCTCTCCCCATCTTCTCTAAATCAGGCCATTTTAAAGTAGGAAACTCAGAGATAGACATCTGCAGACAAACAGTGGGGCCACAGAGCCTTCCTATGGCACCAGTGTGAATCTCCTCCCTCCACCTGTACTTGACAGAAGGACACACCTAGGTGGAGCAGAGCCTTTATTCTCTGCAGCTGTGGCTCAGCTAACCCTCTTCCCCAGTCTGATACCACACAGATGCACGGGGAAGCTGGCCTCCTCCGTACCTGCCTTCCTGTCTGACTCCCTGTCATGGCAGAAAGAACATTCATATGGTCCTGGGTGTGACACGAAGGGCAACATGTTCAAAGTCAGTGACTGAAAAATTCTTTCCAGGCTGCATCACCCCACAGCACATACAGACACACAGACTTACACACACGCACATACACACACACACAGACACACATACAGATACACACATAGACACACTCACATACACAGACATACACACACATGCAGAAACACACACAGACACAGGCACACACACATACAGATATGCACAGGCACACATACAGACACACACAGGCATACACACAGACACACACACATACAGATACACACAGGCATACACAGACACACACAGATACAAACACACAGACACAGATATGCAGACACACACAGATACAAACACACAGACACACATATGCAGACATACAGGCACACACTCAGACATACACTGTGGTGTTATTGAATCTGAAGCTTCAAATTTGTTTCCATCCGTGTAACCACACTAAGTCTTTGTTTTTCACTTTCTACCACCGACTGACTCTTTCGACTGTCTTATTGAAGGCTTGTAGCTGAACCTGGTTTGGGGCACAGGCTGTAACCCCTGAGTTCAATAACAATGACATCTGCAGACTTTATCAAACCCAGGCTATGCATAGTATTGAGGCTACTTCTCCCTGAACCCTTCGATCCCCGGTGTCCTGTGAGGCTGAACCCAGATGACCCTGGCGCTGGGGTTGGTTTTCCTTTTCCAAGTTGCTATGTCACTTTTGCAGAAGTACACTCCCGCTGGGTGGCACTCTTGGGGGGGCAATACTTTTGGTCCTCCTGTTGTAGCAGCCTTCACCGGGCATCTTCTGGAACCTTACAGATTCCAGTTGACTAAAACAAACACCTGCACCCTAGGACAAACTAGCCTTGAGTAAGTATGAGCTGAGCTGGGCAGGGGCACTGGCTATGCAACTGGGGTGCCCGTATGGCCCAGTAGAAGCAAATGGACACTGGGTGGCCCCCGCATGTTGGGTGACCCTGACTGATGACAGTTCAAGTGTTTCTTTGACAGGTGGATTTCCATTGCTGCAAAAATGAAAGACTACCACCTGAGTGACCGCAAAGGCCATCATCAGAGGCTCAGGAGGCTGAGGCAAAAGGATCACATGTTCAAGACTTGTTAAAGGATCACATGATCTAACACAGGTAAGGCAGACTTAGCACATGTGAACACAAAAAGAGAAAAGACAAATCTCATATGGTTCTAGAGGCAAAAGTGCAACTGAGGCATCTGGAGGGTTGCCTTTCCCTTGGAGGGTTCTGGGGGAAAATGCTTTCTAGAATTGTGTTTCTTGTTTCCTGGTTCCTCGCTCCCCCTTAAAGCTCCATCAGGTCCTCTAAAGATCTGAGTCCAGTCACGCTCACAGTGACATGCCACAGTTCCAGGAATTAGCACCCGGATGTCTTTTGGAGTCATTGTTCTGCCTCTCACAGGTGGCTCTGGGATTTCCCTGGGCAGCACCAAGGCAGCTTCTGGAGACTTCCTGGGCTCTCTCATTCACACCACACCTGTGTCTTGCTGGGCACCAGATCTCCTGCTTTTGTCAGCTAGCTGCTGTGGTGTACAAATGCGTTTATTTCCCAGGAGCCTTGCAGCTGGGCTAGGCTGAAGCGGGCTCTCAGGGAGTGAATGAACACAGATCTTCATCCAAGCAAATGCAATTCGAGCTGAAGGACGGAGACTTGAGGGGCCTGGATCTGAGAACAGCTCCCAGACGGTGTAGGGTTAATGCCAAGAGCCCAAATCCCGGGGCCCCCATCTGCCAGCCCCTTCTGCTGTCTCCGTGCTGGGAAGGTTGGCTAAGCACATCTATTTCCTTAAACCTAGTTTTACAATCCCTCAGAACTAGGAGAAGCACTATGGCTATAAATAGAAGCCATAGATTTTATGATCAGAGAAAATGAGTCCATCATATTAAAAAAAAACACACACACACACACACACGTGCTATTTATAGCCCAAGGATTTCCACAGCCCAGCACGCTCAGTGAGAAACCCTGGCTCATTTTCCTCCAGTCACACAGGGTTTGTGGAGACGCAGCCTGTGAGAGAGAAAGTATGTCACTCTACATTGCATTGGCTTTGAAAATCCCCTTTGTGAAGGCGGGGCTCATATAAAATGCATGAGGCTGAACAAGAGGCTGCGAGCAGAAAACGTGGCATCTATAGGGTGTTCTGGATTCAGAGGGGCCAGGAAACCCAAGGCCTCCTGACCCTCCACTCCCATAGTCAGTTTTACAGAGCACCTACTGCACACCCAGGACTTCTATATGGCCTTTCTTTTCAACGTCTCCACAGACTCACCCTTGGTTCACAAGGTTTGGATTTCAGACAAGTCAGTGTTCCAAGCATATAGGAAGAGGGTCATTGTCAAGGCTCTCGAGAGCAGAGGCTGCTGGGATAGCACCCACCCCTTTCTCTTCCCCACCCAGCTCAGGCCTCCTAGGAAGAAAGGTCTTCTATCTCAGCAACTTCTACCCACAGCTGGTGTCCCCCATGGTCACTGTCTACAGTGGGCTGCCACTGCCTGAATAGCTGCAACACCCTGCAGCTGGTGTCCGTCCTCCTCCATGCAGCTTTCCTAATGCTTTTTCGACTTTGCCCTCCCTCCTCTTCTCCCAGCTTCCCTGACACTCCAGCCTTTGTCTGTCCTAGAAGGCCAAGCTATGAAAATTGTCCACATTGCAAGACCTCAAACATCCTCAAAGCAAGCAGATGTGGCAAACACCTGCTCTTGACATCTAAAGGGCAAACAGAGGTCAAAGGGCAGACACAGAAGTCACAAGTGAAGCCAGAGGACTGATAGTCAAGTCCCAGTCACGGCTGATGAAAACACTGAGGCATGCTTCTCTGGAAATCTGGGACAGACCCTAGCTTCTCCACAACAAACATTTACAACTTACAGGATAATTCTGGACAGGGTTGTGACCATGGGCAAGGCTTGTTATCTCTCAGTTTTCTCTTTTGAAAATGTCATGTTTCTTAGTTACTATTCTATTACCATGAAGAGACTCCCTGACCAATGCAACACTCATAATAGGAAGTGTTTAATCAGTGGTTTGCTTACAGTTTTAAGGTGGAGCCCATAAACACCATGGTATAAAGCAGACAGGCACGGTGCTGGACCAATAGCTGAGAGCTTTACATCCTGATCCACGGGCAGCAGGCAGAGACCTCAAAGCCCACCCCACTCCCAACCCCGTGACCCAGCTCCTTCAGTAGAACACACCTACTCCGGTAGACGACACCTCCTAGTTTTTCCCAGTTTCGACATCTGGGACCAAGCATTCAGACATGAGCCTATAGCGCATCATTCTCATTCAAACAGCCACAGGACGTGAAGTGAGGCTTGTGACCTCCTCCCTCCTCAGCCATGGCCTTCTCCCAGTTGCTCCGCCCCTCTGGCAGAAGTGAGAGCCTCCTCATTGGTTCTCTTGCCTCTGTTACCTCTGGCCCCATCCCCATGCTCCCTTCACACTTCATCCGGAACTAGCTTCCAAAGTCTCACTGTAAATGATGTCTCTCTGCCCTTCCTCAGAGCCCCCTCCCCTCTAAGCTACCAAGTCCCTGTGACCATTCCTAAGTGCTTCCGTTGTAGATGAATCCTTACCCACTTCTCCAGACTTTCCTACTGCTGCTTCTTCACTGGGAGACTTTGGCACCAAGCAGAAAGAGACTCTTGCTGTTCTTAAAACTTCCTTCTCTCTTGCGGTTTTATTGAAAGTCCTGTCTTTTTACCTCTGTATTCTTTGGTCACCATCAATACCTATTAGCAAGATGGATGGGTAGAAGGATGGATGGATGAGTGGATAGATGGGTGGGCGGATGGGTAGGTGGACAGGGAGATGGATGGATGGAGAGATGAATGTAAGGGTGGGTGGATGAGTGGATAATGGGTGGTTGGATAGATGAATGAATGAATGAATGATGGGTGGGTGGGTAGACGATGGGTGTATAAATGTATATATGGATGAATAGATGATGATGATGGATGAGTAGGTACATGGATGAATGGGTGGATAAATGATGATTATGTATATTGATGGATGGATGGATGGATGATGGGCTGGTGGGTAGATGGATGGATGGGTAAACATATAGATGAGTGGGTGGGTAGAGAGATGATGGTTGTGTGGACAGACAGAGGGATAAATGGATGGATGAGTGAGTACTTGTACAAATACTTTCTGCCTTTGGAATCTATCTGTTTCCTAAGACTGTTTCCTTACACTGTGCATCTTCTAAAAGTCTCTCCTAGTCATCCCACCTGGCACAGTTCTGCACACCCAACTGCTAACTGCAGCAAGGTATTTCATGCATTTGTACTTTCCCAGAAGGCTTTCCATCAAAAGACAGAGACAAGGCCTAGCCACAAAGCCTACCACATAACCTTCAGCTTTAATGACAGAAAGAGCTGAAGGACATCCAACCAAGTGAATGATTGAACATTCCAGGCTGTATGAGGGTCATCTGGAGAGCAAAGGGAAGAGCAACAGCCAGGTCCTTGACTGACAGTTCCTGGGTCTATTTTTTCCCCTAACATTTCCAATGACAGCAATAGGCTGGCCTTTCACTGGTTTTAGGATTTTCTTATCCTTCTCAATCTGTTCTCAAATGTCTGCACTCAATTGATCTTCCTGACTCAACCTCCTGGGATTGCTGGGATTGCAAGGGCATGCTGTCTCATCTAGTTCCTTTTTAGGGTATTTTTCTAAGTTTCTGGAATGCCCCAAAACAGATAGGAATCACATTCCCAAATCCTACAATGCCAGGCTCAGTCTTTCATCTCATTTATTTTCTGGAAGAGCCAGGGCATTGTAGAGCTCACCTCTACACCTGAGAGGCTGGAGAGCATGTTCTGACCAAGTCTGTCCTCTGCGTGGGTGGCCATCTGATTTCAGGGTGTGGGTCAGTCTGGATGAGTACAGGAATTTTAGGCGGGACCATGGATTATCTATCCAACCCTGTCACAAATGTAACGACTAGAAGAGGTTTAGACCAGTCACTTGGAAAGGACACTCTCCAACTGTGTTTTGTGAGGTGTCACCCATGCTGGGGTGGGTTTTGCTGATACAGCTGTCTTTGAGTCATTTCTACTCCTCTAAGTAACCCCAATAAATCGTATTGCTTCCATATGTTGGACATTAGTGGCATCTGTACTTTGGTCTGCCCTCTTTAGTGTGAATAGAGATATGTGTGGTGTCTTCCCAGGAAAAGTTTTGTCATACAACAGCCTCTCTGGGTTTTGGTTGCCATTTCTGGAAGACGATGAAGTTATAATACACTTGCTTTAAGCCACTTCCTGGTTCTTCAACCCCAGGTGTTTCTGTCCGCCCTTTGGAAAGCCCCGGTGGCTCTGAGGTGGAAAGCACCGTGAGGTCAGAACTTTTCCAGTCATCTGCAGAGCAGCAGGTTTCTTGTGTTCTGGGGCCGTTGTTTAACAGAAAGTGTAGCAAGACATCACAAGAAAGAGAAAAGTTGGAGACGCCTACAAACACCAGATTTAAGATAGAGATAATTCACTTGTAAGAAATCGCCAATCCATGATGCAACCGTCACCAGTGCATCCCTTCCTTTCTAAGGAAGCACATTTCCATTTGTTGCTGTTAGGGATGAGGCTCAGCTCCTGCCTCTTTCTGCTTCAAGGGCCCAGCCTCAGTCCCAGACAACAGTAGATGTACAATAAACAGAGAGTGCAGAAACCGAAGGGGCACTCCCGCTCCTAACCATCCCTCATCAGTGATGGGACTCACTTACAGCTGCTCCCAGCAACTCGCAAGTAAAGCACACTCTTAGACACTGCCCTGGGCACATGACATTGAAGTGAAAGGATTTTCCTTATGCACTGCTAAGTTTTTGTCCAATTGACACAAGGTTGAATCAGTAGGGAGGATGGAACCTCAGTTAAAAAGTTGTCTCCATCAGACTGGTCAGTGGGAGTGTCTGCGGGCTATTTTCTTCAATAAAGTGTGGGAGGGCCTAGTGCATTGTGGACAGTGTCACCCTGGCAGCTCATAGCAGGAGCTGTAAGAAAGAAAACTGAGTGAACCCTGAGGAGCAAGTCAGTAAGCAATGCTCCTCCATGGCCTCTGCACCAGCTCCCGCCTCTGGGATCCTGCCTTAGCTTCCCACAGCGACGGATTCTAACCCGTTAGTCAAAGAACCCTTTTCCTTCCCATGCTGGTTTTATTCACGGTGTTTATCACAGCAACGAAAAAGTAAATTAGAATACTTTTGTTTTGTTTTCTTTGAG